>JABUQX010046306.1:0-15285 GCA_015478945.1 Trachelipus rathkii
GTCCTAATAATCAATCTTTGTAATGTCTATGAATTTATATGTCAGTTATAGTCTTCTCTTTTCACATTGCTGAATGGCAACGCTCGCATGAATCATAGGCTTGGTCTAATCTAAAAAGTCCGTATTAATATTCCACTCTTTTGTGTAGCTTGTAAGTCACCTCAGAAGAAATTCACACTAAAATATTTTCATGTATTTTGTGCATATCCATTTATATTTAACCTTATCATTTTATATAATTCATTTATACCTAATTAAATTATCTATTTATACTTTAAAATCCATCATAATTATTTTAACTGCAATGTGTTTTGCTTGTATATTATCTATATTTTATTATTTAATACAAAAATTCTTTATATTTACTATAATTTTTAGTATTTGATTATTATATATTTTTATAGATTTAATTATTTTTAATATATGCATGAGGATAACTAAGAGCTTGACATTCATTAACTCTCGTTTGATTATTTTGTATTCCATTTCTATATAATTAATCTAATATATTTCAGAATCTCTACTCCATTCTATAATACCCTCACTTAATCTAACCGGACCATAAATAAGTTATACATTTATTTTATTTTATTTTATTTATCATATAGTTTAATTCTGAATCTTTTTATTAAATCTAGGTTGGAAAATTTTAAATATAATTTATTTTAAATTTCATATATATTATATATAATTGAAATTTAATTATTTAATTTATATTTAATTTATTTTATTTTATTACTACATTAGTTAATTACAATAATTTAATATTTAATAATATTATAATTGTATTCTTATTATTAATATTATAATATATTATAATATTAATTATATTATATTATTAATTATTATTAATATTTTATTATATATATATTAATTAATTTTATATAATTTATATTATATTTTAATTAATTTAAAAATATTTAACTCTTATCTCTACACTCTTTCTGTTATTTAAATCAATTACAATTTTAACAATAATAAAATTCTATAATATATATATATTATTTATTAATTATAATATTTATTTATTTAATATTTAATTATTATTATATAGAGAACTTATATCAAATTATATAAGGTAATTGAGACATTGTATTATATTAAAACTCATTATTTATAAATTATGGGGATATTAGAGGCGAAATATGATTAATTTAAAATTAATTTAGAATCAATTATTATTACAGTTAATGTTAATCTTAGTTGAGTAATAGTTAACTCCAGTGTGACGGGTCAGAAGGTTGCTTGTTAGATTGAGTTATATGCCTAGGTGAGTGACGGTGGTCTGGATGCATGGTAGCGGTTAGCTGATAGTTAGCCTTTATTGGACGGTGCGTGTTAATAGTGAGGAGTTAAAAATATAAATTTTATCACATTAGATATGCATAAGTGTCATTTAAATTAGCAGTATGTAAATTTTTATGCCAATTTTATCGTCATATTAATAGGTTAAATCAATACAGTTGAATTTATAGGTGAATAAATCACGGGTTATTCCACACATAGTAGATTTAACAATATATTTTTATGGTATTAAGATAAGGAGATCAAATTTCCTTTTAATATGCTTCCAAAATACAAGTTGAGAAGTTAAAAATCATTTGATTAAAAATTAATAATTTATAAAGTGAAAGAAAATATATTTATTAAGCAATAATAAAATTATAGTAAAAAAAGTATGAAGAACTGTAAAATACTCACATTCTGGTTTAGTAGGTGATAATCGAGATAAAAAATTTTATTATAAATAATTAATATAGTAAGTACTTAAAATAAATTTAAGTTTAATGAAAAGGTATAATATATCAGATTTATTAGTAGAAATAGAATAATGGAGTATACACTAAATAATTAATTAGTTTAGAGATAAATTTATTCATGTTTGAGCTTAATATTACATTAAATGCTACAGGAAAAATGATTATGTAATTTTCTTTTACTATAATATAGTAAATATTACACTTATGTATAGCTGATGATAGTGTAGTAGTTGCCTCCCTGAGATCCAGTAGTTGTAATAGTAGAGATATATTAGATTATATTAATTATATATAAGTAGTAGTATTATTTAATTTTATGGTTTTGTAATTTTTTTTTTCTAACTAATTATTATTATTATCTCCGAACCAATTTAATATATAATAAATAAATATTTAACTCTGTCTTTATTTCTATTATTCGTAAATACAATATTGGAATAATACTCTAGGAGATGAGTAATTGTTAGAATTAATATTTTATACTTTAAAATTATACCACTATATAATAACCTATTCCACGCCCTACACTCCCTCCATTATATAACTAAGTATGAAAATACTCGTGTTAAAAATCTTTAATAAGGTATAATAAAATCGTATGGATATGAAATAGTAAAGACTATAAAGAAAAAGTATTCCTAATAAGGATAGATGAAAGCCTGTAGAGAATCTATAGAAAGATTTTGCGTCTGGACTATAGTAATTAGGGATAAAGCTATATATATTACTTAATATATTAACAAATTTAATTTATATTACCTCTATACTATCTATATACTAGATTATTATTATTCGAGTTATATATAGTACAATTTATTCAATAAAATAGTAAGTATAAATATATTTAGAAGATCGTGGTCCCGTTATTTTTTGAAGTTATTGGTACTTATTATTAACAAAGTTTATTATTAATACAGTTGCCTCCGTAGATTTTTTTATTATTATACATATCGTTCTTAAAATGTTATTTACCAATTCCAAGTTTTGACGCGTTCAATTCGGTAAAGTTGCAAACGCTCATCTTCGTTAACTTCTCAATCGGGCGGCAATTATGTTGTGTTCGTATTTAGAGTGTGATGGCATAATTAGGGTTTTTCAAATATTATTTTTATACACGTTATCACAGTGGGAAGTGCAGTTTTGTTACACTGTCCCGGTTCGCTCTTCGTGTGGGTTAAAACAATATGTGTTTCAGGTGTTTGATTGGCTTATGAGAGTAAATTGGTCCCTTGTTCAGATGAAAGTGCACACTGCGACAGTGGAATTCAGCTAACAAAGTCAGTTTGTACGCGAATGATGGTTTTTCAATTATATTACATTAAACTACTCACTTTTTGACAAACATGATTATAAAAAAATCTTTATCAAAAGTTATTACACTTTAAAACTCTTAAATTTGTCATGGAACACAACTCCGTCTATTTCTAAAATTACGTAGTTCTTAAATATAAAAATCCATACAAAGTAACCGGAATAAACTCCCCTCTTTGAGAAGATATAGTTTTTCTATATATTTATTAATTTATTATTTAACTTGCTTAAAGTTTTAATATTTTAAAAAATGATAGTGCATATCTTGTATATTAGTATGAATTAGTTTTATTGTTTTCATGGAGTTAAATAAGGGACGTTAATACTATACCAAGTAGCAGTAGAATCCGTTCGTACGGTATACGGGTGTAATAGTGCTTGTGAGATTCATTATAGGATATAATGGTATAATGATAATTGTGTTTATGTCTGAATCTGAGATAAATATAATTCATGAGTCACTATAGTTAATATATATATAGCCTATATACTAAAAAGTGATATAAAATATAGACAAGATAAAGGATCATATATATAAGAGGTTATCAGGAAAATGATTTCTGAAAAAGAACTAGTCAGCCTAGTCAGAAAGAATTAGTTCGGTCAATGAATTTACATGTAAGACCTTATAAAACGATGATAAGTTCTTATAGAATTATATATATATTAATAATAAATATATGTCATATGCCATTAGGCCATATATGAGCAATGGAATCTATATATTGATGAGTTATTTCAATAAAATATATATATAATTATATATTAGTATTATAGATGAGAAATAGAGGCGATACCGATAGGCAGCTAGTGTATGAGAAGCGAGCACCTGACACCAAAGCGAGGGCACACTAGAAGATTCGCAACCTGGTCGGCTGTTGATTATTGCATATTTATTATGCGTAGATTAATTAATAGATAAGTAGAAGTGAGAATGCTCCAGCTATTCCGAGTACAGTAATTAACATAAGGGTAGCGTTTGATATGCCTTGGGCTTGAGAGGCTCCGTCAGCATTCAGCCGCACGGAGTTTAAGGTGAGTAACACTCTCAACATATAACCATTGGATGTAGGAGCGAGTTACGTTCTGCACCCCGTGATTGTAAATGGTTAAAGTTCTATATACTCTGATGCAAAACACTATTCGGTGAAACAAAATCAAATAAAAAGAGATTATTATGGATTATGATAGGAAAGTTAAATGTATAAATTATATCCACTAATTATAATATAATAATCTATATTTATTTTTATATTTATCATAAATTTATTGGTTACAATGTCACAATTATATATATATATTATATCACTTATTTTTATTTTTTTATAACATATATTTATTAATATTTAATTCAATCACAACCTTAAGATACTCAGTCTATATCTCAATTTAAATGGAGTAATCGGTTAAGGTTTGGAGAATTCACATATTAAATTTTCAGAATATTAGTTATTATCTATAGTTATCACTACATATTATTAATCAGAGTGTTGAAAATATAGCTAGAATTCACTCAACGCTTCATACCCCACACCACTATACAAAATAAGATCTATGAAGTAACAGAATAATACTAATAATATATATATATTAATTTTATCTAATAATCTAGCAATTAATTATTCACTAGGAACGTTCAATAACCGATATTAACAACTTAGATTTAAATCAATATTTTGATATTAAAATAAAAATAGAGTATTGATTAGTGTAGTTTCATAGAGTGCTACTGTATCACGCATCATATATTTCAACTATCATATATATATATCAATAAACCTGACAGAGACTTTGTAGATTGCTATCACTAGAATTGTAATGTTGGGGTGTGTGTAAGTTTGTGTTTTTGGAGCCGATATATGGAGCGATTATTATCAACGCGCTTCTCTTCGGTGTGTACTAATCATTTGCAGTAGCATAGAGAGGATAAGAGTTTGTATTGAGTGATGTAGTTGTGTGAGTTGGATATGTGCGAGAGATATGAGAGTTAGTATATGATAGTGTGTTTGAGGTCTGTTCATGCTGTGAGTAGGATACTCGGAACCGTGGAAGGCGAAGAGAACTCTTGAATAGATAGTATCGTGGTTTTCAAAGCGAGAGTTCTAGATATAAGAGCAGGAAGAAAAAGAAATAAAGGCAAATGCGAGATCGAGCACTCTGAATGCTCTCCATAGGTTGTAAAAATGGGAGATAATAAGAGATATATAACGTAGAAAACTACAACGCAAGTATTTAAAGACTCTCGAAACAATGTTCGAAGCAGGTTGGAGGCGTTAAGCACATATCGTTATATTTTATTATATATTTATATTGGTGCTACATATATATATATATTATTATATATATTTACCTAGAAAGATAAGAGGCTATGTAACATTAAATGACTATAGATAGAAGGATTATTATTACATCTATTAGAGAGTCGGGACTTGTAGCTGGAAGACTAAAACTAGTAATTCACAACTGATCATATTTCTGTACAAGGATATGTATTATTACTAAACTAATTCTTATCCACTGGTTTATGAGTTCGAGAGAGAAGTGTTCAAAGGATTTCAAATGGAGGTGATATTGGAGGTAGACCTCGAAACCCGTCTGATCAGATCGAATTAGCGAGAAGCCCATCAGCGTGTATTAGGCTCTTCCATACGTGCTGACTGAAAGTCAGGAACTACGACGTGGAATTCAGCTTTGTTGAGTCACGAGTATCAACACGGTTCGAGATTACGCGAATCGGCACTAAAAGTGGAGACGAAAGGAGAGAGATTAAAGTAAATAGTTTGTGAACTCAAAGGTTTAACAGTCTCGTAGAATTAATGAGTGAATAATTCTTGTGAATTACACCACTTTCTGTAGTTTACTCGCGTAGTATTGCCAGAGGGTTATGGAGTAAGTCAGAGAGCATACTAGGCATGACAGATTTCTTAAATTTATTTCTAGAGTGTAAAAGATTGGTGTTGGTTCTCGAGCAAGAAACTATAGCTTCTTTTACTTTTGACGTTGTTTCTGAACTATACATACTTTGCTTTGACTAATTCATTTAATGCACGCACTGTACCAAGGTGTATATTTCAGCCTGAATTGAAAGAGTGAGATTTAACGAGAGCAGAGTTGGATGGATATAGTGATTATCGAGAATGCTTATATACTGATATACATATATGCTGATTATCTAAATTATTGTGTTAGTTTTAATATTCTCTAATCAAGAGAATATTTATGTGGTTGTTGTTAAAATTGTTTGCACTTGTCGACGGTACACCCTATCACTCTCTCATAGGGTTATAGTATTGCTTAAGTTATTCAGCACTATTATTTAAAATGAGGTAGGTAATATCAACACGATGAGTTAAATGTTACTATTTTAGTTAATGAATTATCCTAATTTATCAACTCTGGAGAAGAAATACACAGGTACAAAACAAAAATATACATTTTGGTGCTTTCTCTCTAATATATCACGAGGTGAATAATTGAGTATAATACACAATATATTACAAATAAGGTAAGCTAATAAAAAGAAT
Organism: Trachelipus rathkii; assembly: GCA_015478945.1. NCBI lineage: Eukaryota > Metazoa > Arthropoda > Malacostraca > Isopoda > Trachelipodidae > Trachelipus > Trachelipus rathkii. The sequence continues at coordinate 6,596 of JABUQX010046306.1, forward strand.
TGTTATCTCACACCTGAAATATATATAACAATAACAATTGCAATTTTAAAGTGTATAATCTAAAGCTGGTTTAGTAAAAAAACGTTAGCTACAGAAATATGAAATAGGCGAGAAAGACACACATACTATATTGTTACGGATAGGTATATAATAGTAGTACGCTAGAAAAAAATACAAATTTATTTAAGAGCATCTAAGAGAATGATAGTGTACAATATAATTGAGATACTATGTACAGTTATAAGTACCTTATAAATATTAAAATTAAAGAGGGTCAATCAACCGTAAATTTGTTTGAATGATATGAACAAGTGTAACTAAATATCTAAATAACATATTCGGAACAATACAAAGTAATATTTTTATTATACTAAATCTCTAGTTCAATTATTATTTCTATCTCATTATTATATATATAATAAGGGTAATAATAATACCAATAAATAGGTACATATTATTATTCCGTAGGCGAACCAGTATATATATAGTAGTCACATGTATATACTCTATATAAGGGAGATTGTAATGTAGATTAAGGAATATATAGCAATTTATTGACGTTATTAAAAATAATATATACGGTATTACCTATTTAAAAGGAAAAAATATATTATGTATAATGATGTACTATATATTTTTTTATTATCTGATCGAGAGTATTAGGATCATTGCCATGTATTTGTAGTCATTACTATATATATATATATATATATATTATACGCTACCCTAATACCATTCTTCCTATATCTCATCTCCTCATATATCTAAGCACCGTGCCACCGCCTCTGCGGTGGTGTCAATCCGCTAATAATACTTATATGTCCTTATAAATTTGCGAATTGTTCATTAATATATATCGTAAATAATGTTTTCTCTGAGAGTATAGCATATATATTTCAAGCACCCATATAGCCGGACTAAGTTATATATATGCTTCTAAGAATAACGAGAGCGGATTTTCCCCTAGTACCCCCAAACCAGCCATGTCAAGAAGAAGTAGTCTTGACATAGAATTAGACATTATCAACAATCGTGCGTCGAAATCCCATCTCACAACAAGTATGAATACACGAAATTACCAGTAGATACCAATTTAATTATTAGATTGTGGCGAGTAACTTCTTTAAATTGTAATTCCTAAACTGTTTGTGATTTTTTGTTCATTATTTGTTTAAATATTAGACCTGCTGATACATTTTTTGTTTGCTTCACCTACCTTATAAACTTATTGCAAGACACTCACTTATAGACATATTTACATTAAAATGTTTAAATTAAATTTTTTGAAAAGAACTAGATTATAAATTTTGTTACTCCCCATGTAAAATGTAAAATGGTAAATGTATTATTTGTTTATTATTTATTATGATTTTCCTAATAAATTTTTACTTTTTATTGATTTAGAATTCTAAAGTATAAATATAAAAATGTTTTTGTGAAATATGTTTGTGATTTAAGCTATGTTTGGTAAGCTTATTACACTGGTAATAATATAATCGTTACTGGTCTTAATAGCTATACTTCCTCACAACAGATAATCCTTTCATACCGACGATCTGTTTAGTTGAAGAGTTCTAGGTGTTGAATTGTTAACGTTAGAGCTCTCACGCTTCAATTACGTATTATTAAGTCTCGTGATCCAACCTACTATACGCTCTTGACTGCAGTTATCTTCTTTTCGCTTTTTCTTTCCATATGCGCTGTGTTGAATATCTTATATTAGAAGGCTAAAGAATAATTTATAGTCCAACTAACCCGTAATACTTAGAACCGTACATAGGATACCAGACAAATTAATATAGTATATATATATAACTATCAATTATATTATATATAATATATAATGATATAATAGTATTATTTATAATATTATAGTTTAAAATATATATATACTACATATACTATATATAGTATAATTAATAATAGTATATATGTAAATTTATATGATAGAAATATATAATTATATACAATATACCATAGCATAATATAATATATATAGTACTCAGTATATATTAACATAATCATATCTTTCTGATGTAGAGGAATAATTTGTGAATAGTGAATATTAATATATATAATATAAATACCATAATAGTCAGTTCTTTCTATTATATATTAAGTTAAATTTATATAGTATATATATTATAGTTAATACTTATATAGTTTAAGTTAATATATGTATAGACTCTGAATAATATTATTATAATTAAACTATAGATCAAATATATTATATATATTCTGAGTGCTTCTAGTATTAACCTCATACTCATCCTTCCATCAATATAATGTGGTTTATAAACATATATTTAATCTATCTTCTCTAGTTTATTATTATATATATATTAACTATACAAATAGGAAATAAATAACAATAAAGTATAAGCATGATAAATGATTCCTTATATAATATCCATCATATTATTAATATATCTTAATATTAACACTATATATATCCTTCTTTTCCCTTTTCTATCGACTTCTTTCTCCATCTTCTCCCCGCCCCGTCAAATACATAATATGGTATGACTCCCTACCGCACTCGTAGACTCGCCACCTCTATATATGGTCTATATTAATTATATAGATGTATCCCCCCCCCTCTATTATATATAGTATATAGTAGGCGTGTGTATATATATTACTATATAATATATTTATATATATCGTAGTTATATATATATATATATATATAGACTAAATAATAGTATATATATATATACAGTAATAATATATAATTTATATATTTACAGTATATAATAGGTATATATATATATGAATCTTAGATTCTATATATTTATTATTATATAATGTGTATATATAAATATGAGTATAATAAATTCTCCATATATATACTATATATATAATATATGTATATATATATATTATAGTATATAGTCAAATACTGTATATTCCTAGTTATAATTAGGGTATATAAATACAAGTAATATTACTAGATTGACTAGTCTTGTTGGTCTAAATATCTTGGAATTATCCCTTGTCCTGTCCTCTGTCCAGACAGAAAGAAAGGACGTCATAGACAGTCTTGTGGGCGCAAATCTTTTTCCAAAAAAGCATTAACTGATTTGGATTTATCATGCAAGCCCGTTTTGCATGGTGAATATGAAAAGAATGATTTTGTAATGAATATTTTCTCTTAAAAATATCAAATTATTAATTTTTCACTATTTTTTTACAGATTTCTTAAACTCACTCATGTCAGAGCTCGGTGTGGCAATAAAATCAAGCCTGATCAATCTATCTTTATTTATTCATTCAAAATCATATATTCAGATTGTTAAATAATAAATAATAATAATTTAAGGCATTGTTGAGAACAGTTCTTCAATTTCTTTGAGATTTTGGGTGTTCTAATATTATGTATGTGTGCATTTGATTTAGCTATGAGAAAAATCGTAATGAATGAAAAATAATTTATTATCTTTAAAAAGGTAGAGCAAAATAATTAACGAACAAAATAAATTAAGCCCAACGCAACATACACCATAACCAGCGAGAAGACAACAACAATTTGTTTTAGACAGCACCCCGCAACACTACACACAACACCACACAAACACACACACCACACAACACACACACACACACACAACCACACACACACCACACCATAACAATACAGATCAACAACCATATATATATATATACTATTTGATTATATAAAGTATGTATATATAGTTTATATATAATTAAAATATCATATAATCTATCTATTATATATCTATATATATTATATTACTAATTATTATATATGAGTATATGTAATTCTATATCATGCCACGTACTAGAACCTACGGATTTTGTTCAAATATTAATTTCCCATATTCTCACCACTGATAAGCAGAATCCTAGATTGTATTCGCGAGTGAAAGTATTAGATATCTAATTATAGAATATCAGCTTATCTTGTATATAGAATCAATACATCTATATTCTATGCATGTATGATAATTTTCAATTTATGTTAAAGTATGTCTTTGTTTCTTGCATAGAAATGTTGTGCCACATAGAATATATTGTATTTTTTATATATATAAATTCATATAGTATGTATAATGTATATATATAATGAGTTTTTAAACGGTTATAAATAATATGATTTATATTTTTATATTTAGTAATTATATTAGGGCCATAGCTAAGAGACATTGGGGGCGGGATTCATTTAAGGGGGGTTAATGCAAACCTATAATTCCTCCTTCCCCCCCGAAATTTTTGGATGTTTTGAATATAAAAGATTGTCTTTGATTTGGCTTGTTTGTTTTTTTAATTTTTTATTTTTTAAATAATTTAATCAAGAAAATATATAAGTTTAATGGTCGAGTAGCATAGAAGTTAACAGTTTAATTTGCAAATAGTGACTATGAGAAACATAATTTGTTGTCCGTGAAGATTTCTTAGTTTAAGTGGCTATCGAAATAGTTAAAGGAGAATCTCTAGCGGAGGTAATACTACGAACGCTGGAATAAATTGTGACTGTTTTTATTGGACAACGATATGATGGTGAAGGAGCAATGAAGAAAACTTTTAAAGGTGTTTAAGTTGTACCTAGCATACCCAGCGGTGTTATATGATCATTTCTGTTCACATCCATGTGAAGTACAACACATTAGAAACTTTATGGCTCTGCGGATGCAAATAGGTTCTGTTTTAGATTGCCAAGGAACTACTATTTTAATAGAAAAAATAGGAAAGATTTTCCCAGACATAAAATGGACAAAACTCAAACGAATGGACGAAAAAAAGGTTGGTGGAAAATTACGATTTGTTACGATCTGGAGAAATTTATAAGCCTTTGCTGAAGCTTTAGAGGATCTTGATTGGATTAAAATATTAAACCTTCTTCCAAAAACTCAAATCTTTTGAAGTTGTAATCAAAAGCAAATTTATTATAAGCTTAATTATGACTTTAACTTAATTCTCTTACACTTTTTCTTTATATACAACATTACAGTCTCCATAATTAGTGAGAGCAACTGCTCTTAATCATATTGAAAATGTGATGTTTGTTTTGAATGATTTTCAAGCAAACACCGATGAAACATTTTCAAACCTTTTGGAAGTTGCAACAGAACTACTACTGCTCTCTGTTAATGAAGAAATAAAAATGCCCCATGTGAGAATCAATGCAAAATGAAAAGATATAGGGTAATTACAATTTCTATTCTTGTTTATTTTTCCAACTAGTTAGAGAGCAAGTTCGTGAATCATAGATCCATATTTACTAATCTTTGTAAAGTCACTCATTCTATCAATATCTATTAAAACATTTACGAATTTTGTAAATAAATTTGATCTGTACAGTCACATTTTGTTTGCTAAAGATTTTAACATTTACCTCAACCAAAACGTGCATTCCAAAAATTATTTCTACTCTGAAAAGACTCAAAACATACTTTGTCAATTCTACAGGAGTAGACAACCTAACAAAACTGGCTTTAATGAGTGGTCATCATAGCTACACAATATACAAGGAAAAAGTTTTAAACATTTTATAGTTAAGATCTAAAGATGAAGAATTTTTATATATAAATTAAATGATATCTTTTTTTGATTTTGAAATTGCTATCAATGTTAGATTATTTATTATCTTTATAAATATATATATACTATAATATATTATATTATATATATATATTATATATATATAAGCATATAATATATAACAACTACTATAGATAGTATATTATAATTCTATGATATAGCATAAGATGATATACCGTATAATACTTAATATTCTTTAATCGCTACTAAAGCCATACTTATATCAAACTAAAGTATAGTATATATTATAGTATATATATATTATAATATCTATTATTATATAATATATATATACTAGTATAATTATATATAAGTATTATAATGTATTATAAGTGTGTCGTGCTGTGTGTGTGTGTGTGTGTGTGTGGTGTCGTGTATGATGCTGTGTGTGTGACTTAAACTATTTCACTGGTGTATTCAATAGTCCTTAAAATAGAAAGATCAAAATTTTTAATTTCCTTCATCCAGTATAGGTTGACCGCCAAAAACTTCATGAAGTGTATTTTGAAGAGAGGCTGGAGAATAGGAGACAAATAGGTGTCCTTAGTTTCTAAATCGAGTAAATTTGGAAATGAACGGATATAGCTTTGATTCACAATAGAAATATTAACTTGGTTGGGAATTGTTTTGGGAAAGCTGATACTGATATCAAAAAATTTGCTACTATTACCTGAAGTAGGAGTTATCTCATACATTGGAGATTAGGAAAAAAAATGAAGTTACTGTATTGTAGTTATATACATCATGCAGATCTATATTATTCTATATAGTATTTCGTGATATATTATTTATTCGTTATGTTTATACTACTATATATATTACTTTTATTATCTACGAGTATAGTAATAACGGGTTATGGTGGTTTGTGATGTGTAGTTAGGTTTATGATATATAGTACTATAATATTAGTAGTATTATATATATATATATATATATATATATATATATACTTATATAGTATATGTATGAGGTATTTTATGATATAGTATATAGTTAGTTACATAAGTACAGGACCACCCAATCACTATATGTAGGGTTTTTATAGGGGAATAGATATGATATAATATATTATATTAGTGAAAATATATATTTATATATAGTTTCGTTAGCTAGCTATATATATATATATATATATAGTAGTATACTATATATATTTTTTTAAGTAAGGCCGTAGCCAGGGGGGTTGACAGGGGTCTGAACCCGAATTATTTATACTATAAAAAAATTTAATAGCTTTAGGCTCTTATTTTTAATTTATAAGAATAATTAAATTAATAAAGCAAATTAAGAGTATATATTAATAGAAAATAGAACATATGTGTGGTTCCTGAATATTTGTTAGGTTTAGCTGTTAGGTTAGGTTTAGTGACTGCTGAAGACACAAGAGTAAATTTTTTAGTAAAGGCAATAAATACTACGGTTAAAATATACAGTGCAATGTTCATTGCTGTTCACATTCATGCGAAATACAACACATTGAGAACTTTTTTGTCACAGTTAAAACAATTGGGTACTATTTGAGGTCACTAAGAGGTACAACTATTATAATAATAAAAATAGGAATTATTCACGGAGACAAAATGGACGAAGCTAACCTAACCTAAAATAACCTAACCTAACCTAACTTAACCTAACCTAACCTAACCTAACCTAACCTGAATGCGTGAAACAAGATGTATGAAAATTACGATGAATTGTTAGTTAAAAAAAGTTTTTTAAAGCAATTGTTGAAACTTATTAGAAGCTAGAGATTAATCAAGATTTTGAAGTTTCTTCAAAATCCTCTCAAATTTTTTGAAGTCTGTAATCACGAGGAAATTGAATATAAATTTAATTATAACTACAAATTTATTTTCCTTCATTTTCAGTCATATTGAAAATGGGATACTTTTTTTAAAAAGTTTTCGCGCAAACATTGATGAAAATTTTTCAAGTATTTTGGAAGTTGCAACAGAACTTCTGCATTCTGTTAATAAAGTATTGAGAATGTCACGTGTCACAATGTAATTGAAAAAGACGTAAAGAACTTTAGCAATTCCTTTGCTTGCTAATTTTCCACCCAAGTTAGAGAGCAAATACGTCAGTCATATATCCATACTTACCAATCATAGAAATATCATTTCGTCGTATATCCTTTAAAAGATTAATTAACGAATTTTGCAATAGTTTCCTTTAAATAAAATTTGCCTGTGATAGTTAAATAATTTTTTTAGCATCTTAGTTTCTTAGCATTAATAAGGGTAGTCGATACTAAAAACTATTGAGAATTAAAATTTCAGATCGAAGCCACGAGACTTAAAGAAAATATCGCACAAGAGGGATTCTCATAGCTATATCAATAATAAATGGAAGGAAGTTTATCAAGCTTATTTTGAATCTTTATACAGCTTAGAAGAATGTTTGTTATATAATAAACTATATTATATATAACTATATATATATATAATATATATATATAATATATATATCATATATAATTATATATATAAATATATATACAGTATATATATATATATATATATATATATGATATATATATATATATAATATAGTTAGTATATAGTATATAATAATATATATATATTAATATAGTATATATATATATATATATAATACTATAATATATATCTATTATAATCTCGAAAGCCCTCCCCGAAATTACTATTATTATATAATAGTATATATATATATATATATAATATAATATAATATATATAATATATATATATATATATATAATATTAATATAATATATATATATATGAATATATATATATATTATAATATATAATATATAGTATATATAAATCATTTTGCAGAACTTATAATTAAATTTATATTATGCATGAACTCTTGACCGCCAATAAGAAACTGTTATAGTGACGTAAAAAGTTTTTTTTCAACATTTATTCTTTTTAAGCTCTACTGATTTTTTTTTTAACTGTATTTTTAATTCTTTGCTTCGTTAAGTCCTATCTGTTTCCCCACACCCCCCCCTCTATCGTCCCTGTCTGTCCTGTCTGTCTGTCTGCGCGTGTCCAAGTCAGATCCGGAGAAGGACGTCCTCTTCCAAATCGTTTACACAAAGCAACTGATTTGCTCTTGTGAGGATATTTTTTATTAAACAT
>JABUQX010046307.1:0-2500 GCA_015478945.1 Trachelipus rathkii
ATAAAATTAATTATAAAAAAAATAATTAAAATAAAAAATAGATAAATTAATATAACAAAAATAAATAAAATTTATTACAGTGTCCAAAAAAAAAAAAAAATAAAAAAAAAAAATAAAAATTTAAAAATATAAAAAACAGCATGTGAGGAATTGTGGGGACAAGCAAGCTGGCTCTTCCAAACTCCCAAAAACACACATGCACACCCTACCCCCAAAATTTGGGAAAGGATTAAGGGATTTCAAATGTTTGGACTATATTCCCATGCTCTCTTAATCCCCCCAAACACCAAGTTTTCTTCTCTTTTTTCTTTTTGTTTTTTTTTAAGAATTTGTTTACATAATTAAAAGACGAAAATTATTATAAAAGGTTAAATTTAAGCTGCTCTTAAATTTTTTTCATAAATATTTACTTATCTGGAAGATATATATATATATATATATAAAACATAAATTTTTTTATTTCATAAATTATTAAATAAATATATTTTATTTATATATTAATTATATATATATATATATATATATATATAGAAAACTATATTATATATATAATGTGTAAATATATATATATATATATATATATATATTTATATCAGGTTTATTAACCTGAAGAGAGGGGATGGGCCAGTGAGTGTGAATGTGGACGAGCCTATGAAAGGGTCGTGTTTTTTTTTTTTTTTTTTTTTTTTTTTTTTTTTTTTTTTTTTTTTTTTTTTTTTTTTTTTTTTTTTTTTTTTTTTTTTTTTTTAATGAAGCAGAATTTTTAATCTTTTTTTTTTTTTTTTTTCAAGAATACTAGTGTAATAATCACCCTCATCAAATCTCATTCAAAGCTTTCTATTTTCTTTACTTGTTTCGGAAAGGCTTTGTATCTAAAATTATTTGTTCAAACGAGCTAATAGTTATGTCTAAACATAATACATTATTTCAAAAATTTTCGTTTTTATTAGATCGGCAATTAACACCATCCAAAACGCTAGCTCTCATGTAACATACTGGTAAGTTTTTAAATTTTTAAAACTTTGTTTTTTTTTTTTTTCCCAATGGGCCAAGTAGAAATGTCATCGCGGAAAGCCATAATTTATTCTATCATGCGTATGTCCTACTCTTTCCCAAATAGGACAAGTTTTCACAAAATTTTGGAATACGCCAAACTGAGAGAGAGAGAGAGAGAGGAGAGAGAGAGAGAGATGAGGAGAAGAGAGAGAGGGAGAGATTGGAGAGAGAAAGGAGAGAGAGAGAGAGAGAGACGAAGAAGAGAGAGAGAGAGAGAGAGAGATGATATTGTTTTGTCTCTCCACCGAACTGATCTCAGTGGGAAGAGAGAGGTGAGTGTAAGAGACCGATGTTTTCTACAATCTCTTTTAGATGAACCTTCCTATATTAAAAAATCAACAAATCCTCGTACTTTAAAAATTTTGATATTATATTTTATCACAATTCATTCTTTCCAAATAAATACTTATTCCTCTCCCTATTGGGTTACTCCTAGAAGATAAAATAATTAATAAAATTATGTTTACAGCACAGTAATAAATTTACGAATGAAATTTCGTCATCATTTATCCAATCCTAAATGTTAATTGTTATTAACTCGCGCTATTGTATTCAGGGGCGCCTCCTTTCTTTTAAAGAAAAAAAAAAAAAAAAAAAAAAAAAAAAAAAAAAAAAAAAAAAAAAAAAAAAACTCTTAGAAAATGCAGCGGAATAAACTATGGAAAATTAAGAGGTAGGGTATCGATCAAGCTTATCATACGTGGGGGGAGAGAAATTCGAGAGGGGGAGATGACCTCCTCCCACTCCTCTCCGTTCCCCCGGCTCACGGCTACCTATCCATCCGGTAAGTCGTTAAAAACAGTTAGCAACTCTGTACATCGTTGGCACAATCCGGGGTCCGCAATTTACCAATTCGAGTATTCTTTGACTATTTTAATTCAATGTCATATTTTAACGAAAAAGGCTTTCTATAAGCTAAAATAGAAAAATTCGCAACTACCAAAATTAGTACTTGGCAACTCATCAGGCAAATTTTGATGCGATGAAACAGATTAATAAAGCGAACCTCATTACGCGATAAAGAAAAAATCTTTTCTTATATATAGTATATATATATATAATATTATATTATAATATTATAATAATATAATATTTATATTATATTATTCTTTTCACATATTATATATATATATATATATAATACCTTTGCTTTAAGCGTTTGATGGAAAACAAGGGGTCCAACAACAAGATTGCAAATGCATTGCATGTTCAGAGTATTTGAAAACCGTTCTGAAACGTAATATGAGAATTTCATAAAAAGTAGTATCAACGCTTGATTAATTTTAGAAAGGAATACCAAAAGTTACAGAAGGGAAACTTCCCATTTCTTACTTAATTTATACTGATATATATATATAATATATATATATATAATATATATATAAATAATATATTAGTACTATATAATATTATATAATATATAATATATATATTATATATATAT
>JABUQX010046307.1:25000-27708 GCA_015478945.1 Trachelipus rathkii
TAATATATTATATATTATATATAGTCATATATATATATATATATTTAAATATATATAAATATATATATATTTGTAAATATAATTACAGATTAAAAATTTTCACCTCAGGCATAAATATAATTACAATTTTATTTATTTAATAGGAAAATTTAGAAAAAATTCGTAAAAAATCCCTCATCAAAATAATTTAATATTCAATTAATCAAATAATCAATAATCTAGAACACCCATTTTCTCTTATAATCCACTTAGGAACATTGTCATAATATATAATATATATATATAACTATATATATTTATATATATAATTATATATATATAATACTTATATATATATATATAATAATGTATCGTATAATAATATATAAGTATATTAGTATAAGGCCTTAAATATTAATATCAATAAAACTTCAAGAATATATTTAAAAGTATTTACATGGTCTTCATATGATGTTTGTGAACGTGAGCTTTCGATCCTTATTTTATCTGGATCCTCTTTACACGTTGTTATTATCGAAGACTAAATAAACATTATAATGAGCTATCCGGTTAACTTTGTTTGATATATGTTGAAATGAGACGTTAGTTTTAGTTTAAGTAAATTTAGATTTTATATTTTTGAAAAAAGGTGTGGTGGAAAGAATGTTGTTAAGTGTGGGATCAAATGTATAGTGCATAGTGATTCTATGAGTTTGCATTTGGTGGGGTCGAGTACCTGTAGGATATATTCTTGAAGTTTTATTGATATTAATATTTAAGGCTTTATACTATACTACTTTAGCCCCATCCTACAGGTACTCGACCCCACCAAACGCAAACTCATAGAATCACTATGCATAAAAAATCTTCCTAATTTTAACATACAAAAAGGAGAATATACATTTGATCCCACACTTAACAACATTCTTTCCACCACACCGTTTTTCAAAAATATAAAATCAAAATTTACTTAAATCTAAACTACTTCTCATTTTAACAATATTACATAAATTTACAAAATTTCATTAAATTTTATTTAGTCTTCAAATAACAACGTCCGAAGAGGATCCAGAAAAAATAAGGATCGAAAGCTCACGTTCACAAACATCATATGAAGACCATGTAAGTACTTTTAAAATATATTCCTTGAAGTTTATTGATATTAATTTTAAGGACCTTATACTATATCTACTAAAAAACTCGCGAAAAAATTGCTATTAGCACTATAATAAATATATATATAATATTAATATATAGATAAATATAATATATATATATAAGTAGTATAATATACATATATATATTATATATAATAACTATAGTATATTATATATAGATAGTATTATATATTATTATATTATATATATATATATATATATATATATATATATATATATATATACTATATATATACTATATATATATATATATATATATTATCTATATATATAATAATATATATATTATTATAATTATATATTATATAATATATATATATATATATAATAATATACTATATATATATATATATATATATATATATATATATATATACTAATATATAATATATAAAAGAATTTCAAACATTTTTTTTTTTTAATTTTTATTACAAGCTTAGAGATTTAGCCATTTTTTAGCTTATAAATTACTTATTTATTTATTTTTTTTTAGCAAATGATCTAACTTATTTTCATTTTTTTTTATCACTGGAAATTTTTGTAAATATAATATTGCTCTGTCAATATTTCAGTTTTCGAAGGAAGTAATTTCATCGCAGAAACTTAAAAAAAAAAAAAAAAAATCCTTCCGGCTTCTCTCACAAACGGGATGGAAAGTATTTTGGGGTAACCTATACTGGATGGGGGAAATTAATAATTTGTCCCTTCCTAATGTGGTGGTGGGGTCTAAGAAAAATTACCTGCAGTATTTATAAATACTGCGCCCGCGCACACACACACACATACACACATACACACAACACACACATAATAAATATAATAATATATATATATATATAATATATATATTATATATATATTATATATATAATATATATATATAATATATTATATTATATGCGTACTAATAGTAACATTCTTCTGTGGAAAACATATAACCCACAGAGTCAGACCAAAAAGAGCTATTAAAATGTACCTAAATATAAATTAAACAACATTTTTTTACCTCTAATAGAAACTATGGAACCCGCAGGCTTATAATATATATATATATATATATATATATTATATATATATATTATATATAATAATATATATATATATATCTATATATATATATTATATATATAATATATATAATTATATTCCCAACTCCAACCATTTGCTTGGTCCTGACCTCTCTCTCTCTCTCCACATCTAGCCACCTATGATGCCTTTGTAAAAGACATTATTCCTGCCTCATTCCGAAGTTTACGGTAAATTTATTCCATGTTTAACTGAGGCTCGTAAAAAGGGGACAAGTGTAGGTGCGTCTGCTTTCTTTCAAATAATCGCAACCTCTCGCCATACACTTCCCCATCGTGCTTCCAATTTTTAACTGCAGGAATTAAATGGCTATAATTGATTGCCCAAATCTCGAATTCTATTCCTTAACCAAGACCCATCTTATGTCATTTATTCAGATCCGCTCAGCGCCCTCCAGGCGCTTAAAACCTAAAAACACAATGGTATCAGCTGGGCAACAATTTTCCTTCGGCTTGGCTTCCGCTC
>JABUQX010046308.1:5000-20000 GCA_015478945.1 Trachelipus rathkii
TATATATATATATATATATATATATATATATATATATATATATATATAGCCCACAGAGTTAGTTTGCCTTCCTCGCTGTGTGGACGAGAGCTGCGTAGGCACCGGAGAAGACTCCTGGGAGGGGAGACCGAACCCGATCACCGGAGCAGTTCCAAAGAACTGAAATCCTACTCTATCCAGGTGAAGACTTGGATGTCAGGGACAGCGACTTGCTTCCTCGGCGGAGGAAACACTGGTATCCTCCTCACGGGACCTAAAGGGAACATCCTCCCACAACCAAAAATAGCCATTCCAAAAGAGAAATCAAGGGTATTTTATGATCGCCCTCCGACTCTACACAGAACAAATCCTCTTATACCTAGTCTTTATAGCATAATCATTCACTTATGCTATGTCACATCATCTCACTCAATGATCTGTAACATTAATTATAATCATATTTGTATTTGTCTAAACCTAGATATAAAAATTGTAATACTATTCATGCGCCTCAACTTGTACCAAAATATAGATGACTCACTGTTCTATAATTTATATAACTTTCACAACACTTATATCTTATTTATGTAAATTACTCTGTACTTTTCATTTTTGTTTTACTTCTATATTTGTTTTGTGTGTTTTGTGTTTTGAACCTCATACTACAGCAATAAAAATCACCCGCAGGCCAAAACAACCAAAACCAATCTCCTCTACCCCCTCACATCTTTATCTCCCTACAACTAGATAACAAAAATAACTTAATCAATCAATATCACCACCACTATGCTTAAACAATCCAGTTATATTCATCCAAACCCTGGCCCACCAAAATTTATCTGTCGATTTTCAATAAGCACATCGCAAGAAACCAACAATCTATAAAATGTTCCCACTATAATAAATGGATCCACAAAATTAATGTTCTTCATGATTTTTACCTCAGCAAAACCACTCTCTGGTCCTGCTTCATATGCAACCCTCCAACAACCACCCCAACCCCTATCAATTTAAGCACTAACATGTCAACTATAAAAATCCTCCATATTAACCTAAAAGGTTTAAACAACAAACATTCCGAAATTTCAACCTTCTGCTAGAGTACTGATATAGCCCTTGTACAGAAGCCCACAAAATACTCCCAAAATTCCTTTTGCGGATACAACTAATTTACTTTAACACACAACCAGAAACCATACACTGCCAACATTAATCAAAACAAGTTATCCACCACAACACCACAAATTCAAAGCTAATAACCTGGTTAAAATGACCCTAATCCTAATATCCAATTCGTTTACTATCTCAAGCAGTAAGATTCTCCTGCCAAAGACAATAAACATATACATCCCCCCATCCTTACGCTCCCAATACTCAAAACAATTACAAACCTTAAACTTAAAACCCTATTAAAACAATAAACTAAATAATAGGGAGTTACTTCACCACACTGTCCATCACACTGCCTTTTGGTACAGAGAATATCCCTCTGACAACCTGTGGAGAAATCCACATTTCAACGATATATATATATACATATACATATATATATAGGTAGAGTATATATATATATATATGTTATATATATATATATATATATATATATATATATATATATATATATATATATATTATATATATATAAGGTTACATATATATATATATATATATATATATATATATATATATATATATAATGTTTAAGCTGAATTTTTGTGGATAACCAGTATGGTCAAATTGGTGCTCCTTGGCTTCCCTGTAGTGGGACAAAAAATCATTTTGCATTTACTCAATGTCTAGGGGCCCAACTTTAGTTTTTTTAAAAGGGTTTTGACATCGTTTTTTACTATTTTTAAGTTATGAATTTTATATGCTTTGTTCTTCAAAATTTGGTTTTAATACTAATTGAGAGCTATTTCTGTCTCATTTCAGATCCAGACTATTCGACGTTTGAGATAAGTCCTGTGGGTGCAGTATTTATTACTATTATTGCAAGACGTATCATGGCATGTGCAACAAGGTATAAAGACAGGCATGCAATATTTGGTTATCCACAACCACTTGTCGAAAATCAGCTACCACTGGCTGAGGATGTTTTTAGAGCCTACAAGTTCCATCAAGTAGTCAACAAAGATGCCAGTGTTACTCATCTAGCAAAGTTAGTGGCAACAGAAGTTAAAGGCATATACAATAAAGCAGGCATTCCAACAATAGAATTTGAAAGTGTTATAGTGAAAGTGAAGAGACTAATAGTGAATGTCAATGATTTGATGAAATATTCAAGAAATAAACAATCTTCTTTAACATACAAGATAAAATAAAATCATTTTCTCGTCTCTTCAACATAGAGCGTGCAAGTGTGTTCATAATGGTATAGTTTAACGTAATCAATGTCAATGTCCCAATGAAAAGAAAACCCTGTATTGGAATGGCAATTTTGGCTTGATCAAAACACTTCAAGACGCATGATAATAGGAAAGGTGGACAAGGAAAGAACAGAGAAAAACATGAAACTTGAAAGTAAGATGAGACACAAAGACATTTGAAAGTAAGATGAGACACAAAGATACGCAAAAATGCGTAAGTTCAGTTGAATTATCAGGCAGTGATAGTGATAGAAGAATCATTTTTCTTAGAATCAGAAGAAATGGAAGAATGTTACCCTCAAAATAGAATATCCTGAGTTGTGTAAAGTATTAGAGAGGACAAATGTGAGCAATAGAGATGATGTCTCATAGTTAATGCTGTCCTCAAGGACCCGGACTTTTGTCACCAAAAAACGTTGTTGATCCATGTAACAACGACAAAGAAAATACTGGAGAGACAAACAGTCAGAGGAGCATTTGCTGCAACACAGATGGTCTGCATTGGTTTCGATGGAAAATAGATGAAACACTTGTCGATACTGAGGTGTGTGTAGAAAAGTTAGAAGAACATTACGTGCTAGTGTCATTTCCAGATGCATGTTACATCGATCAAGTTAGTCCTAACTCAAGAAGATCTCGAGATGTATTTAATGCAATTGGTAATATTGAACTGAACAAGATCTACAGAGACTTTAAGAGCAGTGATTTGCGATGGAACTCCTAGTGAATACGGGTAACATGAATGGAATAATCACACTGTTGGAGTTACATCTAAAAGACCACTTCAATGGCTCATATGCATGTTTTTTGGCATTTTTAAATGGCTGCCACTCAGGAAGTTATTTAGTGTTGTTGATGGAAGACAACTGGTCCATCGTCACATGAAGGACCCATAACCAAACTGCTCTCATTTGAATCCTCGACTAAAAACCCATCATTAATTTTCAACCAATTCCAGGCTCTGTAGTTGATGTTCCTGAAACAGTTACGAAAGATCTAAGTTTTGACCAGCTGTATTTACTAAAAATATGTTTATTAATTCAGTAAGGGGTACAAAATGCAGATAATAATATAATAATATGTGGTATTTGAAAACTGCACAGCCGGGTGCCTTAAGCCATGCAAGGTGGCTAACTAAAGCTAACAGACTGCTTTGATTGTACGTTTCAACAGAATCCGCATCTGATGATCTGAGGCGTTTGGTACGATTCGTACTGAACTTCTATGCCCCATATGGTTCTATATCCGCTCCCATCCCTTCTGTCAAGATGGTGCAAAGAATTTTCACTTTATGGTATCACAGTATCAAAAACTTTCTCCTGAGGATCAGAACATCATTTCTCCAGTACTCCTAAACAACTCCTATTTTTGTCATCCAGAAAACTTATTGCTAGCTGGTGTTGCAGATGAACGGGAAACAATAAGATGATTTTCATGTCAACAAATTCTTCTTCTGGCAAGAAAAGAAAATTTCCTCCACTACTGTGTGGGAAGTCTTGCTGCTTTGATAAAGGCAGCTAAACGTCAATCTCAACGCCACTTCCTACATGGAACTGATAGGCTGGGGGAGTACCCCCCCCCCCCACCCCTTCTTGATGATATTAGTGATGATATTTTGGTAATCAACAAATTTTCCTACCAAAGTATCCGTGTCATTCAGTCGATGTTGAGTCAAAGATGCTTCCGCTGTTTCTAGTAGGGTCGTTATCAGCACTTCTCGACATGGCGTAATACTACAAACCAAAACACTCAACTGAGTCATCTTCAGTACAGACAAACATCTTTCATGATTTTTTGCACTATGCAGGTTGTTTGATACTGCAAGAATGTAAGTAGATAGTTGATACTGTATATCTGGCTATATATATATTTTGTTTTTAAATAAAAAGATTCAAGGTAAAGCTAGTATGAAACAAACTTTAAGAACTTACTTTAACATATTTAGTTTGTGGTCTTGAAGATGACCCAAAATAAAGCTGTTTCACCACCAACTTTTGTACTTTTTTCAACTTTAGCTTAATATATATATATATATATAGTATATAAAGAGTATATATGTATATATATATATATATATATATATATATATATATATATATATATATATATATATATATATATATATATATATATATATATATATATATATGTTTTTATATTTAAAATAGGATCTCCCAATCTCTGGACAAAGAACTGTTAAGTCACCTGCCTCTATTGATGTGTCTGAATGTTTTGGTGAGAAAATTTTCTTTGCCTGTAATTATTTTCTAATTTTTTATCCTTTACTAATAAAGTTCAAAATATTTTAATTTAAATATTTTCCTTTCAGATTTGAGGTAAATATAATACTATAAAGAACAGCCTTTCCAAGGGTATCTATCTATCTATCTATCTATCTATCTATCTATCTATCTATCTATCTATCTATCTATCTATCTATCTATCTATCTATCTACTTATGAATCTTGGTCCTATCTATCTATCTATCTTATCTATCTACCACCATCTATCTATTCATCTATCACATAGATCTCTTACCAGACTAAATTGAACTGTAAGTTTTATTTGAAGAGTCTTTCTTTTTACTAATTTTCATATCTTCATCCATGATTGCTGGCTGTTTACGTCACCCCGAAAATCTGCACTCCTTTGGCACTACCAGTATGCCCATACCCTAAATACGACCTAATAAATACGAGGTCATGATCGCTCAGTGACAAAGTGATTGTTTTATCACTCTTAGGGTTATTCAGGGATCGACCTTCGATCCTTGTTGAGTATGCGACAAAGGGTTTGAAGGACATCACAGATGCAGATAGTTAGATTAGTGTTGAAAGATTTTCTGAGTTACTCTACCCCTTTCCCGACAAGGTGTATTATTAAACTAATTTTTAATACTTCATGTCACCAAACATAACAACTAATAAAAAGAAAACCTTTTCAACATCAAAAGTACATTCTAATTAATAACAATGATCAACATAGAATTTGTCCCAAGACAAAGTTATACTTGTTTTCTTTGCACGTTTTTTTTCATGCGATTCAAAAATTGTTCATTGGTTTTGTTTGTTAGCTCCATAAAACATAAAAAAATTACAAAAAGTAAATAATTTTTTCTCGTGAACAGAAATAAAACGGTTAGATATACAAACAGATAATGTATGTAAAATATGTGCATCTTGCCCAAATATATATGATGTGAAAATTTCAAATTGATATGACAATAATAATAAAAAGATATAGCTGTTTTTCATTTATGAAATGGTAAAAAAAAATTTTTTTTTTACATTTTTATTTTCAAGTGAACGACAAAAACTGGATCTTGAACAAACACCATATAATTTTTGGATTCAGCAAAAAACAGCACACGAAACACACACACACACACACACACACACACACCACACACACACACACACAAAACACCCACACAACCACAACACACACACAACATTAGACATATATTATATAAATATATATATATATATAATATTTATATATATATTATATATATATATATATATATTATATATATATATATATATATATATATATATATTATATATATATATATATATATGTTGTGTGTGTGTGTGTATGTGTGTGGTATGTGTGTTTTGCGCGTGGTGTGTGTATCTAGCTTGGTACGAAGGAAGAAGTCTAAAAGTGTCAATGACAAAGTTTATTTCTTTTAAATAGGAAAACGATGGTTTGAACCCGAACTTTAAACGCTATTAACTCTAAGATTAATTTAAACGAGGAAACACTTTGATTAACCTCATTACGTCATTCCCGTCTTTTGTCGTCATTACTATCATTACCGTCATTTTTTATTCGTTAGTCAAATGGGAAAGAAGTATTATTAAAAATAAGATTGCAATTTGCTTTATATATATATTTTTATTAATTAATTGTATGGAATTAAAATCAATTTATAAAAAATTTATATTTAATAATTATTATATATATATATATATATATATATAGTATATATATATATAATATATATATATATAATATATATATTATTATAGTATATATATAATATATATTATATTATATATATTATCTTATATATATATATATATACTATATTGACATATAAAAAAGGAAAAATAGTCGCTCACCCAAATGTGGACACGACATTTTCCTCCAACTGACCAAAACATGAAAATAGAAGAATAAAAATTCATTGCAAGAAAAAAAACTGCTTAGGTGATCAGATTGCAGGATGAGGCAATACATCGCTTGCAAAAGAGAGAGGGCTGAAGAAAAGCCAATAATACAGTAAAATAATAAATCCAGGGAAGTAATATATAATATATTGTATGCAGAAGATAAGTCATTAAAGAGACAAAGAAGCAATTGAAGCCACAAATACTGACTTTGGTTAAATTAAAGAAAATAAGGTAAAGTGAAGGATTGAACTTCAAGCAACTCAAGGAAGCTACTGAAGAATGCAAATCATAGCCAACTCTGTAAGAGCAAAGGGGTTCCAGAAAGAACAAAATTAAAGCACAGTAGCGGAATCCAAGCAACTGTCAAAAGGAATAAATTCTTCAATCAACTTCAAAAATAATAAAGTACAAGCAGCCCTACAACCAAATAAACCCTAAATCCCATTCTTCCAACACCCATATTCATCAGCATTGAAGATCAGTTGAAGTTGAAGTTGTTATTAATTGTAGTTGGTATAAATTTTGGTTGAATGTGACACTAAAAATGAAGAGTTTTTTCATATAATAGAAGGATTAAAATAATGAAAGCCAATACAAGGTATTTTTTTTATGTTAATTATATTATGTAATATATATTATTTTTATATTCTATTTTTTTTTTATAGAACCTCGTTCGTACTTTACCTATGTTCAAATAAAGATTGGATGAACGGTGCGTTTACTTATCATTGGTGGATAGGACCATCATAATATATATATATATATATATTATAATATATATTATATATATATATTATATATATATATATATTATATATATTTATATTAATATATATATATATATATATTCAATTATTATTTATTATTAATATTTATTTATTATTATTATTATTATTATTATTATTATTATTATTATTATTATTATTATTATTATTATTATTATTTATTATTTTATTTATTATTATTATTATATTATTATTATTATTATAATATTAGCATTTGTCATTTGGTTGTAGTAACCTCACCACTATGTAACATAGTTTTTTTGTGTGTTATGACACAATTTTAGTTTATTATTTTTTAAATGTGTACTAGTTGTACTGATTATTATTATTATTTGTTATTTTTATTATTATTGTTATTATGGTTAGTACTATTATGTGGTATTGTACATTAATACAGTTAATTAACATCAGAATTTAAGTTGCATTATTTATTGTTGGTTAATTGAAATATCCTTTTTTGTTAAGTAGCATTTATGAAATATAGTAAAGGCAGGTATTATATTTTGAACTCATAGGAAACAACACTGTGTTGCAATTAGTAGTCCCATTTCAGATACTGGGTAAATTAACTTTGATTTATATAATTTATTTTTATATTGAACTTGTAAAATATTGAGCGATTTATATAGAATGTGTGTGTGTCTCTTAGTTTTAATATTCATTGCAAATTTCTCTTTTGATAAATTTTTTTTTGAATTGAATTGAGTTCTATTATAACCTGGTTTCGATAAGAAGTTATCTGGCCTGCTGGCATGCACGATATTTTTTTTCATTAATTTCTGCAATATTATTGTATTATTTGATTTTAAATTTTCTCTGAACACTAATTTTGTTCTACTTCGTTCACTTCATGTTCTGCAACCGAAATTTAGATATTTAATATTCGGCAGCAAATTCTATTCTGCTCTTTCACTCCGTTCTCTCATTTTATTCTTCATTCTGTTCTCTGACTCTGTCCTCTATAATAATTTTCATGGAATAGCAGAAACATGTTCATGTGAGTCTGAGTTTGTCTGCTTTTCGTAGTATTATATTTGAAATCTTCTAAAATTTTAATTTTTTGCTTCCATGTTCCTTACTTTTTAAAAAGAAACTTCATGTCTGTTGTAAATTCTGTCCTCGTACTTTACTGACTATTCAAAATTCTTCTGTCACTTAAAATTATAAATGGGAACAAATTCTCTCGTCTTCTAATCTGCAAATCATAAATATGGTGATTATAATGTTCACGCAAGATTACTCCACTTTGATTCTGAAGGTAAGTAGATGAACCAGTTTACCATTTATTATCAATACCTTGAGAAATTGAGCATTTCTTTCTTGCTTCTGAGAGTCTTAAGATAATCGGTAAATGTTTTCTTACATCTAACTTTTGCTTAAATTTTAAAACTTTTCTTCACTCTATGTCCTCCCAATTTCTCTATTATAATCATTTAAGTCTTCTTCAGGAATGGCCCCACAAAGATTCTTCTAGCCAAAACATTTAGTTTCTCTGAGTTGGGTGCAATTGGTCTTTGCGTGGAATAATTATCTCTTCTTCTAAGTTACTCTTAAAAGAGTGGGTCCAAGGTTTTTTCGCCTCATCATCTCTCCCTTTCATTGAATTTTTAAACTTACGGGTTTGGCCTCGCACGCACAAACACAACACATCAGACATTTTTTTTAGCACCACAAATCCAACCCTGTGGCTCGGCCTACCTTACTCTATTCTCTATCAAGCAGTCGAAATGTTGCATTACTCTACCATAGGGATTACAACAAACATAGCCCTGTTGAACAATCAATTCGCATACCTTTAGCACAGTCAATTATAAACATTTGTAAAAGTTAAAAATTTGTATTTATGCTCTTACTTATGCCAAGATTTGCGTAAGCAAAATTTTGACTTAAGTGCGAACAAATTTCTATATAAAGCCTTTCCCTGCCTTGTTGAGTATTCTCTTCTCTTCTCTTCTCTACTCTGATCTCTCACTCAGACTCACTTCTACTTGTTTGCTCCTAAGAAGACCATATCTTTGAATTACAGGA
Organism: Trachelipus rathkii; assembly: GCA_015478945.1. NCBI lineage: Eukaryota > Metazoa > Arthropoda > Malacostraca > Isopoda > Trachelipodidae > Trachelipus > Trachelipus rathkii. Next base: position 14,337 of record JABUQX010046308.1, read on the forward strand.
AAACGCAACTTTCAAGCAAGTGAGGTAAAACTCCATTCTAAGCACAAGACTGCAGAATTTCGATTGACAAAAAAATTCAAGAAGACGTTTTGAAAGTGAGGTAGAACACCGGGCAAAGTCCAAGACTGTTCCCTGAAGTTCTCAAAGAAAAAAAGAGAATCTCAACGAAAGAGTAACTTTTGTTACCTGGGTTTGTTGAATAAATTATCGTTTCTTTTAGGATTTGTAAATCCTCATCTGACTTTTGTAGTGGTCTTCAGACGAGACCATCCACATTAAAATAAAAGGGCCCTTATAATTGTAACCCCGTAAGTAAAACACCCAGCGCCTTCTAATCCATCAACATTTCACCAGTGACTGCTTAACGATGCGGACAACGAGGAATTGGATAATTGGAGACTTTACACTCTCTCTTACTGATCCTCAATCTTACAAGAAAAGTTCTCCAGAAGAAACAGGCCAAAATGAAGAAAAAAATATAAATAAAAAATCCTCAGAAAGCTCAAGAAGATAATAAGACGACCACAAACAAACATTTCGAACGCGACTTTTTTCATTTTCATTTTCATTAATTTTTTGGATTTATGGGCAGAAATTCATTTTTGGATTTCACTAGAACCAACCTTTTAGGTCCTCTTCGAATTCCTAAATTTAGTTTCCAATACATTTCCTTTTCATCCTGTACTTACGGAAGAAAAATTAACAATCGCAAAAACCGAATACTCTTTTCAAAGCTGGTATCATTCATTCGACTTTCTAAATCCCTCCTGGTCGTCACCTCTTCATCTCGTTCCTAAAAAGCTCCAGGTGATTGACGCCCATGTGGTGATTGAAACGTTAATTCTTTACCAACAGAATTGCAACAAGTTATTTTTCACAGATCTCCATAAGTAAGTCTCATCCAAGTGTAAAGCTTCTCTTCAAATGAAGACGCGCTATTTTTTTTGCTTATATGGGTCAAGATATTCACGTATGGACTTAATCTTACTCACCAAATGTCAAAATTTTCCCCGTTCATTGTCAAGTGACATTTCTCCAAGGAACTGTATGCGTGAATATATTTAATATAAATTTATTATGTATATAAATTATATATTTTTTCATTTGGATTGTTTTCAAATGTTTGTATGTATGCTTATATCTCCGGATATAATCAGATAACTTGTATTTGAATGCACCTTTCATTTTATGTATAACAATTTTGATTTTATATGTATACCCTTTTGTAATTTTGTAATCCTCTGCATTCAAATATTTGTATTGTGTGGTTTATGTCTACGGACAATAATCAGATATGGTTATTTTGAATGGTAATTTTTTATAGTATTATATTTTTTTTATTATTTTTACTCACTCGAAATGTTTTTTATGTTTGTGGCGCATTTTCGGATGAACCCAAATATGCATACATTTAAATGGTTATTATTTCTTTTATATTATGTATTTATATACTTTTACACTCCGTTCTTGGAGTGGGAAGTAATATAGCACCCTCAATTTTAACTATTTGTAAAGTTAAAAATTTGTATTTATATTCGTACTTATGCCAAGATTTACGTAAGCAAAATTTTGACATAAGTAAGAACAAAATTGTATATAAAGGCTTTCCCTGCCTTGTTGAGTATTCTCTTCTCTTCTCTTCCCTACTCTGATCTCTCACTCAGACTCACTTCTCACTTGCTTGCCCTAAGAAAGACGAGAATTTGTAATTAAAGAAAACAATCTTTCAACAGTTGAGTGTAATACTCCAGGCTAAGCAACAATACTGCAGAATCTCGATTGATACAAAAATTCTACAGGAGCCGTTTTGAGGAAGTGAGGTAGACACACCGGGCAAAGCTTCCAAGACTGTCCCCTGAAGTTTCAAAGAAAAAGAGAATCTCAAGACGAAAGAGTAGCTTTTGTTGCTTGTGTTTGTTGAATAAATTATCGTTTCTTTTAGGATTTTTAAATCTTCATCTAACTTATATAGTGGCCTTCAGACGGCATGATCTACATCAAGAAAGGGTCCCTATCGGAGAAGTTGCAATGACTCGTATTTTTACATTCTCATCGTTATATATCAAGCTCCTGGAGTGCTATGCATTCTCTCATTTACTCTTTCGGAAAAATCTTTTATTTATTTATTTTTTATTTTTTTTTTTATTTGCTTCTTGCATACTATAAATGACAAACTTTTCAATGCTGCTGTATCGAATCATGTCGGATTTTAACCTGTAGTTTATTTTGGTCCTCTCGAATTTAATTTAAAAAATCTTTCAATGGTTTATTTTAAAGCATTCTATTCACGTAGTTTTTTCCGATAATCCCGACGACTTTAACTTTCGAGTAAACGAAATAGCAATAGGCGTAGATGAGGAGAGGAGGGAGGGAATGATAGTAGAATGAGGAGGAGGAAAAGGAGGAGGAGGAGGAGGGAGGAGGAGAGGAGGAGAGGAGGAGGAGGAGGAGGAGAGGAGGAGGAATGTTTCATTGTCTTTAACAATGCCTTTCAGTAAGCTTTTTATAACAATTTAAAACTAGCAATATATTTTCGTTTAAATAATTATTAAATGTTTGTAATGAAGCTTTCCGATTATAAATTTTGAACTCGCTGAACATAGTAGAAAAGGGCTTAATAACAATTTAAATATTGAATTTACTTTTATTAGTAAATCTTCCATAACGGGCAAGAAGGTGAAATCCTTGAAATTTTAATCAGATTTTTTAAGCAACCTTTTTCGTAACATTTAGATTTTATCTTCTATTTTTCTTTATTCCATAAAATATTAAACAATTGATTTATTTGACAAAAGCTCAATAATAAATTCAATAAACTATTAAATAAGTCTTTCTAGGCCTTGCTACTGTTACTTAGGTTTTCTTTATATTAATATTTAATATAAATATTTAATATTAATATCAGTTGATATCTTAAAGTTCGCTAAAAAGCTTTCAAAAATATTTCAAATAAACTATTACAATAGCTTTAAAGGATTTGTTACTTATTTGTTAATTAATTTTTTTTATATATCAATATTAAATTAATATTTAATTACAAAATATTCAGTTGATATCCAAAGCTCTCGATAATAATTATTAATTGCCTTTGGTTAATTTCTCCCCGTTTAGCAAGTTCTAGGTATGCACATATACAAGAAGGAAATGAATATCGTGAGAAGAATAAGAACAATTTCTTCCTTGTGGACTTTTATTAAAAGTTTAGATTAATACTATAAGATACAGTTTTCTAAAGACTTGGAGAAAATTGAAAGCTGAGTCAAATAAAGCATTGGATCCCTCGGGACGACGTTAAGACATCAAACTCTTCAATTAATTTGAGAAACTTCTTAAGTTTTTTCTTCTTTTTTTTTTCTCCCTCTCTCTCTCACCTCTTCCTCGTTCGTAAATTTTTTTGTCTTCTTTATACATTTTGCTTTCTTTAAACATAATGTCTTTCTGAAATCTAAGGATCTTTAAAAAAATAAAAAAGAAATGAAAATTTTTAAAAAGGAGTTTTAAAAAATAAAATTTTGAAATTTTTTATTTTTATATCAGTTTTTATAATGGTAAATATAATTGAGATTACTAAAGTAAATTATGCATTTATATTCTAATGTTTCTAATATCAAATGCACAAGGATTAAGTTTATATTTCATATAAAAATGTATATGTTATGATCGCAAAGTTGGAAACATTTTTCCAACCTTTTTATATATATATATATATAATATATATATATATTATATATATATTATTATATATAAGTATTTATTATATATATATATATATATATATATATATATATTATATATATATATATATATATATATTATATATATATATATATATATATTATATATATATATATATATATATAGTATATATATTATATATTATATATATATATATATCTACATTTTTTTTTTTTTTTTTTTTTTTTTTTTTTTCTTATTTTTTATTTTTTTCATCCATCTCTGAAATTCTTTTTGTTCGTTTATTCTTTTTTTTTATATTTTAAAGCTTCTTCAAATTCTTTGAACATAATTTTTTCTTCTTCATCCTTTTCTTTAAAAAAAAAAAGAAAAAAAAAATAAAAGATATTTAAAAGGAGAATATAAAAAATTAAAATACATGTGTATTTATTTTGTATATCAGTTTTATAATGTTCAATATAAATTAAGATTACTGAAAGTTATTACATTATACACTTTCTAATGTTTCCTAATATCGTATGGCAAGGAATATTTAATATTTATATATATATATATATATATTCTATAGTATATATATATATATATATAAATATATATTATATATATATATATATATATATATATATATATATATATATATATATATATATATATATATATATTATATATTATATAGAGTTTTACATGAGGGTACTGTTGTTTACCTGTGTTATTGTTGGGTAGTGAGACTATGGTTGGAATAGAGTATAGATCTAAAGTTCAATGTGTTTAAGATGGACAATCTAGGGGCATGCTAGGTGTGAAAAGAATTATAAGTGAGGAATGAACGTATTAGGAGTTGTGTGTGGTGGAAGAAAGGGGTAAATGAGAGAATAATGAAAGTAATGTTGAGATGGTTTTGGTCATGTGGAAAGGATGGATGATAGTCGGGTTGGTTAAGCGGATGTATACGGGGGAGAGTGTGTTGGGAACCGAACGGCTGGGGGACCGAAGAGAAAGTGGATTCGAGTCGTGACGAATATTAATGGTTATACATACAAATGGTAATGGTACAGAAGGGCGGTAAGGCTGGGCTTTTCTTTTCGACTTGCGTCATGTTCTCCTACCGCTTTTCTTTTCCGATGCTTGTACAGCACCTTAACCCCAATTCTTGGGCAAAGAGGAAGGTGAAGAAAGAAGAAAGAAAAGTATACTATTATATAATATATTATTATATATATATATATATATATATATATATATATATATATATATTATATATTATATATATTATATATATATATATATATTATTATATATTAATATATATATATATATATATACAGAGGTGGGCATCGTTTCTCAAAAAGTAGTTCCGTTATCGTTACTTCGTTACTCGAAAAAGTAGTTGCGTTAAATCGTTATTCGTTTCTTTTCAAGGAAAGTTAACGAAGTGGCGTTACTTTACTACCGTTACTGTCCGTTACTTTTAGCTTTTCAATATGAAAATTAATTACGGTATCTTACGCAATTTATTGGTTTGTGTATATTAAATTTTCACCCATTATCATTATTATTAACAACATACCCTCATGTAGACCCTACACTCAAGACTTAGTCCTTTGCATCCACAATGATTTAATTACACCAGCCACCATTGGCTATTCACAACTTTTTACTTACACCTCTGCAATATGTCATCCGTTCCCGTTTTCATCCAACATATATACTAAATATTTAAACCCAGAAACTTGTTCCAGCTGCTCAGCCATCTAACATAACTTCACACTAGGACTGTCCTCACTCACAACCATAACCTTACTTTTATCTACGCTTTCCTTCAAACTCTCCTTTTACATACCTGCCAATTCTCTACCAATCCTTTCAAACTCTCTAAAATTCGCCACACAAAACTAAATCATCGCATTAATAGGTAGGGCTCTTCACTCTATTCCATTCTCCATTATTCTAACGCCATCCCCTGCAACG
>JABUQX010046308.1:25000-30000 GCA_015478945.1 Trachelipus rathkii
GTTTGTAAAAAAAACAATGTTTTTTAAAAAAAAAAAAAAAAAAAAAAAAATTAGGGGGCTTCGAGCCGACGGGGGACAGAGGGGGGGACGTTTTCCATATCCCGTAGGGGAGGGGCGGAGCCAACCGCGACACCCAAATACCAAGAGCGGGGGTCCGGAGACCCCTCCCGGAGGGGGGAAATAGTCCTACCCCTGTGTTCCCCGCCGGAGGCTCGAGAGACCCGACTTCTTCATAAATGATAATAGGATTGGTAAATTCTTTAAAGTTAAAAAAAAAAAAAAAAATTAAAACTGACGGAGTCGTAAAACTAAAAAGGTCCTATATTTTTGAATCATGTCCGTCACCCCTTAAATTGACTCTTAGGAATATACTCGAAATATATGAAAAAAACAAAAAAAATCAAAATGACGGAGTCTTAAAACATAAAAGTCCTATATATATATATATATATATTATATAATATATTATATATATCTATATATATATATATATATTATTTATATATTATATATATATATATATATATATATATTGCAAGAGATTGCAGATATATATATATATTATATATATATATATATATTTTATATATATTAGAATCATATATTAGAAAATTTTATATATATATATATATATATATATATATATATATATATATATATATATATATGTGAGAGAGAGAGAGAGAGAGAGAGAGAAAAGAGAGAGAGAGAGAGAGAGAGAGAGAGAGAGAGAGAGAGAGAGAGAGAGAGAGAGAGAGAGAGAGAGAGAGAGAGAGAGAGAGAGAGAGAGAGAGAGAGTGCAATATAATGTATGAGAGTACTAAAGTAAAATATAATATGAAGATTAGGAAAAGAAAAGGTGTGGCAGAACAGAGTGGTTTCCCAAAATTATGAGGGTATGTGTGCAGTGGTTGTCTGGTGGTTGGAAAGTTAAATAGTGAAGGTAGGATGCTAAGTCGAAAGACGAAGTTAATATAAGAAAGGAATGTGATATGGTTCAAATCTTCCACAATATAGTGTTATTTATACTAAAGTTTGTAAATTTGGCGAACAGAAGTGAATAAGAGTAGGTGTGATGAGGTGAATAGCAGTCGAAGACTCCAACCTTTTAAGACGATCTATAGAAGTGGATCCACCAAATAAGTTAATATTATTTAGATTGAAGGAAACTAACTTTTACAAGAAAGGTCACACATTAAATGAACCTCCAGGAATATCAAGAGATGCAAATTTGAAATGAGAGCCAAGTAAGATGAAGCCGAGTTCAAGATATTTGGAAATGTATATTTTTGGGTTAGAAAATGTCATAAAATTTGAAAACATGGATCACAATATTAATAAGAGATTCAACGAAATTATGAAGATTCAACGAAATTATGAAGAACAATGAGCTAAATGTCAATGAAAAGGGAAGATCTCAATTTGGGCGTTTGGTAAGGTATGCTCAGACCGAAACTAACGCGAATGTAAACGCAGAGTTGAAGAACTAGTTAACACACAGCTAGTTTGCACACTGAAACTTAGCATACACATCATAGAGAACTGAAATTGAGATAAGGGTGATGAGCTCTCTAATTAGCTGCTTTTCATTTAGAACCAAGTACCATATATGGGGTTGATCGCTTTCGGTTTGCATTCGGTTTCTCTTTAAACGTACACCCAAACCAAACCGAACTCAAACGCGTGAGCGAGCGCGACCAACCAAACGCATAATTGAGAATTATAGAACATAACCAAAGTTCGAAGAGTTCATGATAGCTTTGCGTCTGTACAGTCAAAATGAGTGGTCAAGAGAACAAATTTGCTTTTAGATCGTTCCCTTAATTTGCTTAAAGGCGAGGAAACATCCTAGCCAACGCGAAACCAAATAGCGATCACCCCAATATATATTTTGTCAAGGGTGCAGTTCGCTTTGGCGTGTGCTATAGACTAGTTCTGCAACAATTCGTGTTCTCGTTCTCGCCCGAGCTGGCTTTTGCATTCATTTGGGCTTTACCTTTATGTGTTCTTGCGATCTAAACTAACATTTAAAAAAAAAATTATTCGCGTGATCGCTAATGCTGACTGCGCAGCAGCCTAGTTCTCACAAGCAGTTCGCAATTTGGTGTAGGTGTTTTTTAATTTTCAACTATGTATTGGGTTGATCGCTTTAACTTCGCATTGGTTCCAGCACTGGAGATAGTATTGGCTTGGGCGATCGTTGTGGAAATGTTAGGATCAGATATGAGTTTAGAATGCTTAATATGCTTCCAAATATACCTGCTTGTTGTATGTTAAACATGGGTTCAATAACTTTATCTGGGCAGAATAAAAGTTGCAAATGACGAGATTAAGACTAGAAATAGTACTAGCATAGTATTGCCATTGACACATAAGTTAAATTTGATAGGTGTCCCTGAACCTAAGAGGGGTAGGAGTATAGATATATACTTTCATAGGCTGAAATATGCAAACGATTTTAATAAAGGAATATCTAACTTGGTTAGAGTGGAAAAAATTAAAATTTAGAGTTGAGCTTGCCAAGAAATTAGGTAGAGATAGTAGTGGAGAGAAAGACAATCAGCAAAGTAAAAAATTAAAAGAAAGCCAAAATGTGTTTTAGAATTTAATGAAGCAATAAGCAAATAAACCACAATAATAATGACTATTGTCCTTAATATTAAATTGTAGACAATAGGCAAAATCTACTCAATATTGATGCTATGCATTAAAGTGAGCTTGAGTATTCCTCTGCATTCCAAAGCTCAATGTCTTTACCTTTGCATTTATACAGAAGGTAAACAACCTACTTTTGACCTGCATAAAAATTGTCTATAGTCCTGCTTAGTAGCGCCAATCCACTTTTATATATTATAAGCCTGGTTTAATTTATGTTCCTCTGGCATAAGCCCAGAGGTCAAAAATTCACAAGTGTTGAGGATATATTTCGGATTAGAACCAAATCAATGGCAGACATGCAGAGATTCATGCATTTGATGATCTTCAATCAAAGAAAATAGGGAGACTAGAAAAGGAAAAGTGTTTCAGACTTTGCCAGTGGAGCGAATGTAAGAATGAGCATTGCTGTTAAATATGGGGCCAAAGACTTGAAAAGAGATTTCTATGTTCAAGTCGACCTTTGACTAAATGATAACGCTATAGCCTTTCTCCAACTTTGAAGGATTGACTCTGGACTTACGACTTCTAACCACCAAGGTGAATATCTCTCTCTCTCTCTCACTAATATATATATATATATTATATATATATATATATATATCTTATATATATATATATATATATATATATATTATATGTATATATACTAATATATTTATATATATAATAAATATTATATTATATATATTAGCAATTATATATATATATATTATTGATATATATTATATATATTCTATATATATATATATATTATTTATATATATATATATATTATATATATAAAATATTATATATATATTTACTTTGGTATATATATATATATATGATAATATATATATATAATATATTATATATATATATATTATATATTAAAATTATATATTAATATATATATATATATATATTATATATATATATATATATATATATTATAATATATATATATATATATATATATATATATATATATATATATATATATATATATATATATATATTATATTTATATATATATATATGTATAATATATATATATATATATATATTTTATATATATATCATATATATATATATATATTATATATATATATATATATTTTATATATATATATATGTCTTATATATATATATTATAATATACTATATATATATAATATATTACTATATATATATATATATAATATATATATATATATATATATATAATATAGGGAGAGCTTTGCTAAGTTGGTGGCTTATTTTTTAAGAGCAAGCACCCTATATAAGAGGCTGGGGTAATTTAGAAATCCATATTTGGAATGATGTTTTTATTCAACAAAGTAAAATATGCAGTGAAAGTATAAAAGTAACAAAGTCCCTTGTTGAGATACTCTCTCGTAGGCGAATTGGTAGTCACAGCCTTTTCCAGCGCGTTTTCCACAATTGCCTCTGGCTCTTCGTTTAGCGAAAATTTGTAATCGAAATTCAAGTCGCAGCCCTTTCCTTGAAATTTATCTCTCTTGCCGGGAGGATTTCTGGAGAGGAGTATCTTCAGTGATTTATTTCTTCTGATTCTTATTGTTAATTTAATCTGACTCCTTTATCTGACTGACTCTAGAGTATCTCAAACGGACGGGTTTTTATATTATTTCAATTTCGACTTATGCTAATTTTGCTCGCGCAAATTTAGTATAAGTGAACATAATTAAAATTTTTACAAAAGTTATAAATGGAGTGCTACTTAACTTCTGGACTAAACACTTGAGTGAAGAAGTTGTTATAATAATTGTAAGCAAGTATATAAAAATTAACCTTCATCCAAATGTATACATATTTGTGGCCATTTTCAACAATGCCAACAAACATTAAAACATGTCAATGAGGTAAAAAAATAAGTAAAATACATACATAAATAACTTTCAAAATGAAATCATATCTACTATGGCGAAGCTAAATATATATACACACGATTTGAAGACAAAAATATGGACTGCAAAGTTAAATATATTCAAATACGAACGGAGTTAAATACATAAAGATGGAAGAAGTTAAATATGGGATAAATTAAAATACAATACTGTTATATATACAGAAAACTAAAAGGTGGCATTTCAAACGCATGCATATTCTGGTTATATCGTTAGATATGACAACTACGAACTTTAAATGCATAAAAATACAAAAATGTTTATACATAATTATGGGAATGACAATTGAATTATATCACTAAGTTAAATAGGCACATCGAACCGAAACCCGTTGATCCAAGGAAGGTCCAATATAAAGACATTGCTTTAAATGTATCCATGATTTGACAAATGCGCACGTAAATGGTTTTCAAAGCTGTAGTTACGAGAGAAACA
>JABUQX010046308.1:35000-37500 GCA_015478945.1 Trachelipus rathkii
TTATATATATATATATATATATATATATATATATATATATATATATATATATATATATATATATATATATAAATTATATATCATATATATATCTATATATATATATAAATATATATATATTATTATATATATATATATATATATATATATCATATATATAATATATTAATATATATATATATATTATATATTATATATATTATATATTATACAGTTTCAACATTGTTTATCCATCTTTTTTTGATGGTAGATTTGTTGACATGGGGTTTGACATTAGGTTTGTCAGAATTAATTATAAAAATTAAATTATTTGTTCTCATTTTTTTTGTTTCTTAAACATGAATAATAATTTAAACCTTATATTTAATTACGAACATAAAGAAATCTTATGTCTAAACCATGAGAATAAAGAAATTATTTAATTAAATATGAAAATTCACACATTTTATTCCTAAATTCGTGAGTATAAATAATAATAATAATAATTAATAATAATAATAATAATAATAATAATAATAATAATAATAATAATAATAATAATAATAATAATAATAATAATAATAATAATAATAATAATAATAATAATAATAATAATAATAATAATAATAATAATAATAATAATAATAATAATAGTTAGTTATGACAAATCTAATGTCAATGATTTGAAAATAAAGAAATCTTACATTTAGTTATATTTAATTATATAAATCATGAAGATATATAATTCTTATAATTTTTTTTATAAATAAAAATCTTATTGATATTTTTAACATGATAAAAAAATAAATCTTTTATTTAATTATGAGATTAAGCAAATCTTATGTCTTAATCATAAAAATAAATAATTTTTTTATTAAATAATTTTGAGAATAAACAAATCTTTTGATTAAATAATGAGAATAAATAAATTTTATTTTCCATTATGATAATGAACAAATCTTTTCTTAAACATAAAAAATAAATAAATTTTATATTAAATTATGACAAATAATAATCTTATATCAAAATTTTGTTCATAAAAAAGCTTATAAAATAATTAAGAAAATAAACACATCTTGTAAACATGAAAATAAATAAATTTAATTATTAATTATGAAAATGAAAATTTTTTATTTTTAAACCATGAGATTTTAATTTTAAATTTAACTATGGGAATAAAAACAAGTGGAATTTAAAATATTATTAGAATAATTATATTTTATAATTAATTATTATAAAAAAAATCTAATATAAAAGTCATGAAAGTAAATCTTATAATTAATTACGAGACTAAATAAATCTTATACCAAATTCATGAAAATAATTTTCTTTATAATTAATAAAAAAAATGTAAAATTTTATATCTAAAGTATATAAAAAAAATAAAAATTATTATTATTATTATTATTATTATTATTATTATTATTATTATTATTATTATTATTATTATTATTATTATTATTATTATTATTATTATTATTATAATCTGCAGAAAACAACTCTTATGAATAAGAGAACAATCATATATAGATTATGCGATAAGAAATCTTAAAATTAAACTTGTAAAATATGCTTCTAAATGATGTAGAACATATCATTTTTACTAAGTATTATAAGAAGCATAATACATAATTCAATATACGAACTAAAAAAAATCTTGCTTCCAGATAAATAGTCTTTCATGCATATATATACTATATTAATAAATATATATATATATATATATATATATATTATAAAGATGTTTTATTTTTTAAATTTATGATATATTATATATATATATATATATATATATTTTTTTATTTTTTGTATGTTTTCTATCATATATATATATATATATATATATATATATATATATATAATATATATATATATATCTATATATATATATATATATATATATATATAATATATATATATATAATATAGTATAATATATCCGGTAACTATTGAATTATATTGAACGATAATTTAGGAATTAAACATTAATTATAATGATGGAAATCCTCTGTCAACGATATTTTTTTCAAAATTTGTCTTAGAACATTTTTCACTTACTTTCTTCAACAAGGAAGAAACATTTTTCAGGCTCTTAAATTTCTATAAATGAAATAATAATAATAATAATAATAATAATAATAATAATAATAATAATAATAATAATAATAAATTAATAATAATAATATAATAATAATAATAATATAATAATAATACTAATACTAATAATAATAATAATAAAATAATAATCTAATAATAATAATAATAAATAATAATATAAATAATAATTAATAATAATAAATAATAATATAAAGAAAATAATAATAATCAATAATACATAATAAATAATAATATAAATAAAATAACATAATAAACAATAAATAATAATAATAATAATAAATAATAAGTAATAAATAAATCAAAATAATATAAAACTTGTAATGAGTAATGAATCATGCTTTTAATTTATCATCCTTTTCAACTTAATCATTAATAGAATAGATAAAAATATAAATATAAATAA
>JABUQX010046309.1:5000-7500 GCA_015478945.1 Trachelipus rathkii
ATATTATATATATATTATATATATATATATATATAATATAATATTATATATTATATAATATATAATATATATAATATATATATATATATATATATATATATTATATATTATATATATATATTATATATATATATTAATTCAATTAAATAAATAATTTTGAAAGAGGATTCGGAAATTATTGAAGATATTTACTTTAAAAAAATAAAAAACATTAATATTTTAACAATTAAATTTATTTTCGAATTAGTTTGATATATCAAATTTCGAATATTTTTATGTTAAAAAATCGGAAGCCTATAATTGGCCTCAAATTTTAATTTGAAATCATAGTAAATACCAAAAAAAAATTGATTATATTTAGGTATGTTTATATATTTGCATCAATTATAACAAAGAGTAAATGAATTAAAATATTATTTTTTTATTTTGTTGATTAACCCTCTTTTATTTAGTGTAAATTTACAGCTAACCCCGGTTAGAAAACCCCGGTTTTCCTGATTTTTGGCCGGGCCGGGCCGGGGGCCGCGGTCGCTTAAAATGGCCGGGCGTTGGCCGGGGCCGGGCCGGGGCGCGGGGCCCCCGGTTCAGCTGCAGGTGACACTAACCGCTATCATTATTAAGTGATGGGTTTAGACTGGCTATGTGAATATGATTCAAAATTCCAGATTCAAGTTGTTGCGTGGTTTGTTGAAAAAATTCGTGAAGTAATGAGATATAGACTTATGCGTGAGGATTTTTCTAGTGAAACTATGTTTTCTAATGCTGGAAAGGGATGGGGATGTAAATAGGTACCGGTTCTAGCAGAGCAGCCTCTATGTTCATCAGCCATGACAGAATTGACGCTAAGTGCTTCCAACATAAGTGCTCGAGCAAGCACCACAAGAATACTTATATATGACTGAAGAACGCAAGGGAGCATGCAGAGGGTCTTTATGAGATAAGTAAGCACCTATAGAGGAGTTGGGGATGAAGACATAAATAAATTTCAAATGGGTATAGCAGTTTTGCAAAATTATGAGTAATTCAATTTTAATTTTAAAATAGTACTGGTCGTAGAAAGGAAGTTTGATAAAAAAATGGCTGTTTTGGTGCCGACAGAGTAAGGCTATCAATAGAATAAGACCGGTTGAAAAATCTTCTTATTAACGTATAAATTAATGAAGAGGGGTAGAGATTTGAGTTGAAAAATTTAATTAGGAAAGTAAATTCTTTATGAAGGCTTTTGATAATTAGATGTTAGGTGGAAGGCCTCTAAGATTAAAGCTTTTAATACTATTTACATTTTTAGGAAACTGGACTTGAGTTTTTAAAGAAATTTTGTGACTAGTTATAAAAGTAGTTTTCTGTAGCATGCTTGTGTTGTAATCGGAGATTTTTTTGGGGTGATAAGGGAATATCGAGGAATGCAGGCTATCGTTAGATTCCTCTTCTTTAGGGAATTTAATTTTGGTAGTTGTTTATTAAGAAGTTTATTAAAGTGTGACTTTTTGTGCCATCAGAAAAAAAAGGAGGAGATGCTCGTCCATATAACGTGTGTAGTAAGATGGTTTTGATATTGGGAAAGCTTTGTCAGCCAAGATGGACCATAATGTTTAAATAGGAAGTTTACTAAATATAAGCCACTAAGAGGAGGGCCAATGCCAACAAATTCAATTTGCGAATAAAGTTGCGTTATCGAGAAAAAAAAGAAGTATCAGAAGTAGCTAAGGTCAGAAGTTCTTTGAATTCGGATTTCGAGAGATTTAGAAAAGTACATTAGGTACTAAAAATATTGTTTAAAATAAGGTCAATGGCTTCAGTTATGGGGATGTTAGTGTACAATGACTGGATATCGAAGCTAGGCTACAGAAATTATGTAGGTTGTTGATAGAAGCGAGCCAAGATTTAAATGAATAAGAGTTTTGTATGGAATATTCATTGGAGCTGTAAGGTGTCAGAAAAGGAACAAAGAACTTAGCTATATTATAGTTATGAGTATTATAGGCAGCTAGAATGGCTTTCATAGGAATATTAAGTTTATGTACTCTGGGGAGCCCATAGGGAGCACCAGGGGCGGAACCTCTGGACAGCAGTCATATTGGAATTTACTTAATTTATTGTTATTATAAAATTTGCGGAAAGAGCGATTGATTTTGTCTTCTATGCTAAGAGACAATTTGAGTAGGTCTTTTGTTATTAAAGTAAATTTAGTATTGTCAGGTAAAATGCTTTTTATTTTATTAATATAATTGGACCTATTTAGAATGACAAAACCATTTCCCTTGTCAGGTTTACAAATGGAAATTAAATTGTCATTTTTTAAATGATTCGAGAATCAAAATATCGGATTTGGAGATTAAATATGAATACACTTTGTGGGGTTTAAAGTTCCAATAATATTTCTGTACAATATGATAAATTTTAGATTGGATCGTATTAAAATCTCTTTAATAGATAATGTGAGATTTTAGATAGTAAAATAGTTTTTCAATGGAAAGTTGATTGTTTATCCAGTTAAAAT
>JABUQX010046309.1:12500-37500 GCA_015478945.1 Trachelipus rathkii
AGGGGTTGATGTTGAAGATTAAATTGGCTATTTTTTTTTTGTTTTGGGGGGGGGGGGGTGACACATAGTATATATACATAAAAAAAAAATTAATATATATATAGGTATCTTATATATAATATATATATATATATATATATAATATATATATATATATATATATATAATATATATATATATATAGTATATATATATAATAATATATTATATATATATATATATATATATTTGCTAAAGGTATTACACGGCAATTTTAGGGGGCTCGAGCCGACGCGGAACACAGGGGGGACGTTTTCCATACCCGTAGGGAGGGGCGGCAGGGGAACCCCCGCGGACACCCCAAATACCAAGAACGGGCGGTTCCGAAGACCCTTCCCCGGAGGGGGGGAGTTAGTCCTACCCCGTGCCCCGGAAGGCCGAGAGACCCCGACTCCTGCCATCGGTTCGCGGTATACCCTTGGGGTTATTCTTTAGTTAAAAAAAAAAGCCAAAATTTAATAGAAAGTCTATTATATTTTAACGAGTAACCAATAAAAGTTCTCTAAATAATTATTAAACAATAATTTTTTATTCTTTTTATTTTTTTTACCTTTTCCTATCCAAAATTTTACCAGGATTCCAAAAATGTATTTCCTATTTCGCTGTAGCTATTGTAGTTTTTGATATATATATATATATAGTATATATATATATATATATATAGATATATATATATTATATATATATATATATATATATATATTATATATACTATATATATATATATATAATATAATATGATATAAATATATTATATATATATATATATATATATATATATATATATTTTATATATATATATTATATTATATAATATATTATATATATATATATTTTTTACATTTTCCGCACTAAAATGTTACAGCAATCCAGCAATGTATTCCTTTTCCCGGTAGCTGTTGGTAGTTTTTGAGATATGGATTGTAGCTCTTCTAAGAGGCTGACCTTATTATATATATATATTATATATATATATATATATAATATATATATATATATATATAGTATATATACTATATTTTTTATATATATATTATTATATATAATATATATAATATATATATATTATTATATAGTATATATATATATATATATATATATATATTATATATATCAGCATAAAAATTAAAAAATAGAGATTGGGAAGCTCAAATATTTTTCATAAGGATACTTTTATATAATTTGTTTCTTAAATATATAAAAAAACGATATTTTTCAACTTGTAATAAGGATTCTTTTGATTGAATTTTTCCTAGCTATTTTATTATCTTTCAGTATTTTTGGAATCTTGTAAATCTGGCTACTGTCAAAAACTATAGAAGATCCATATATATATATATATATATATATATTATATATATATATATATATATATATATTAAAAATATATATATATATATATATATATATATATATATATATATATATATATATATATATATATATATATATATATATATATATATATATATATATATATATATATATATATATATATATATATATATATATATTATATATTCTTTTTTTTATTTATGTATATACATTATATATTTATATTATATATTAATATATATATATTATATATATTATAATATATATAATATAAATATGATATATATATAATATATATATATATATATATATAATATATATATATATTGTGTGTTGTGTAAATGTAGAAGATATGTTATCATACTATATATAAATAATATATAAATATATTTATATATATTTTTAATTCTGAATTTTATAATAGTTTATTTTAATAATTAGAAAATTACTATGATGTGACAGTTTAATATATGATTTGATGGTTCATATCGTAGTTTAGTAGCATAAATAGTACAGTAGTACATTTTTTTTTCAAGGATTGGGGCATAAAAAAAAACAATAATAATGGAAAGTCCCACCCAATCACAAGCTTAATGCAAATCTCTGAGGTGACCGCAGACGGAGGACTTGAAGAGAGGAAGATTAAATACAGCAGGAAAAGTAGATGAAGGCAGAGAGTTCAGCAGAAGAGAAGTGGCTGGAAAGAAGGAGGCACCACAACGAACAAGCATGGAGTTCACACAAAATTCATGAGAAAGCAGGGCATTCCTTGTTCTGCCAGGGCGACACAATGGTAGCGGAATGCGTGAGGTCAACTCCCTCGAGCATCTGCCGTTGTAATACCCATAGTAAAAAGAAAGGGCACCAATGTCACGTGGCAGAGATAGAGGGTCAAGAGGATTAGAGGTAGGGGACAGTTTATTAATCTTTTCTTATACTCAATTTCCTATCCAAAAGAAGAACGATACCGGTAGCTCCCATATTGGAACATACTCCATACAAGGGCGGATAAGACCCCTATATAATTGGAGTAGCTGATCGGAAGAAAAAAATTCCCGCAATCTGAACAGGACTCCCAGCTTCTTTGAGTTCACCTTAGCAACCATTATGATGTAAGGTTTTCAAGAGAGTTTATTATTTATGTTCAGACAAAGAATGTTTATGTTGTCCCCTGGGGGGACGGGAGAGCCGTAGAAGAAGATAGGAAAGTTGGCAAGTGTTTTTGAGAGGGAGATGTGAAGAAGTTGAGAATTTTTAAAGAGTTGAAATTCACAAGGTTGAGGTGACCCCACCGGGAAATCCCATTACAGCAGGAATAGAATCGGAAAACTGAAGACGAGAAGCAACTCTAGAAGCGAATGAGGGAGCAGATTTGAAATGAGTGGAAGAATGGAGAGTTGAGTCATCGGCATAAGAATGAACAGAGTTAGATGACCAGCTGAGAAGATCATTAATGACTAGTGAGAATAAAGTTGGAGATAAAACAGAACCTCTCGGGACACCACAGCTAACAGGAAAGAAAGAAGAGATCGCTCCCTCAACAAGTGCCGATATGGAACGATCTGAGAGAAAACTAGACAAAAGTGAGCAAAGAGAATTAGGAAACCTAAATAAAGAAAGCTTAGAGAGCATTGATGCATGACATACCGGGTAAAAGACTTTGGATATGTCAAGCGCCACCACACATGACTCCCCATAGTTCCTAAAAAGGCAGAAGACCATAAATTAATGAGATAAGAATGAATGTCACCAGGTGACCTCGAATGTCGAAAACCATACTGGTGATCTGAGAAGAGGGAATGAGATTTAAAATGGTCCAGGAAATGAGAGTTGAGAAGAATTTCAAAGATTTTAGACAGAATACAAGTGAGAGCTGTAGGTCGATAGTTGGAAAGATCAGAGTGGCTACCTTTCTTCGGGATCGGTTGAACATATGCGAGCTTCCAGCACTGAAGAAAAGTGTTAGAATTAAGGCATAGAGAGTAGAGCCGAACGAGGACAGGTGCCAGCTCGGAAGCACACTCCCTCAAAACGCAAGGGAGAATGCTGTCCAGGCCACTAACATTCATGGAGTTCATATTTCTCAGGATCTCATGCACCTGATCTTGTGTAATTACAGGCAAAGACATGGGACACCTGAGAGGAGAAGGAGTAGGAGGATGGTTGCCAGAATCGTCCAGGGTGGAATTAGATGAAAACGGGAACCGAAGAGATTTGACTTTTCAGGAGTATTAGCTGCAGATCTGTCAGAGCGAGTAAGAATAGGAAAGGCAGATTTACAGAAGTTATTAGAGATGTGTTTGGCAAGGGGCTACAAATTTTTATCAGTAGGAGAACCAAGGAAGTCAGCGCACATCCTTCTGATAAAAATATGCTTAGCCTGACGAATAAAATCCCTGAAGCGATTCCAAGTTGAGCGAAAATTAGGAAGAGTGATAGGAGAAAGAGAGTTTTCCAAATATGATAATCATTGTCTCCATCATGAAGTGCACGAGAACAGGTGCCATCGAACCCCGGATTACGGGGAGAAAAATATTTAGTAGAAGATGGGATGTACCTGCTCATTCCCTCGAAGAGCACGGGCCCTACTTTTTTCAGCAGTCTCCGCTAGAGAGAACGTGTTATAATTAAGAGTCACATGATTGTGGTCAAAGTTACCGATAGGAGGGAAAATTGTGTATTTGTAACAAGAAGAAGAAGTTGGAAAATATAGGTCAAGGGTGTTCAAAAATTGGTTGGGATAATCTGAGATCCATGTAGGTTCGTTAATTAACTGTTCTAAAACGATGAGAATGCTGAATGTCCTGGCCTCCTTCCCACCTGTATCAATATGAGAGGAGCCCAACCACTCAGTTAGGTGTACGTTGAAGTCTCCCAAGTAAAAGATTTCAGCCATTTTATGAGAAGTGGCAGTCTCATGAGAAACAGGAAGATATATAAAAAGAGCCGGAAAATCTGTTGTATGAGGAGAGCAGTAGCAGAAACACAAAAAAGTACCAGTAGTAGAAGCAATAGTATTAGGAAGAAAGATCTTGAGCCATTGAAAATCGTAGTTAGGAGTTTCAAGGTATGAGACTGGGTTACAGAATGTCATAATACGATTAGATATTGGTCACAGATCTCACCATTTTTTTAGGAGAAATTAGATGAAAAAAGTTGGCTATAGATTTATCATTTGAAAGATTTATTAAGAATACCAGAATCCCACAGAGACAAGTTGGAGATTCTCAGACTAGAAGTAGCGTAGATTAGAATTGACAAGTTAGGAAGTTAAAACTCCCTGAATTCGCAGAAGTTAAGCGAGTCATAGGACACACGAGAGGACTATTGAAAATAGAAATCAAAAATAGAGAGCACCCATAACGCCCCCCACCCACAAGACAACCACTCTACATCATATGATATATATAAAATAAAATATTAATATTATATTAATATATATATTATATAATATAATATAATATATATATAATATATATTATAATATATAATAATGTATTATTAATAATTAATATATATAATAATGAATATATAATATAATTATATTAATTATAACATATTATATAATATATTAAATTAGTATTATATAATGATATATATTAATATATATACATAGCGGGAATATATATATATCATATAAATAAAATATAAAATAATATAATAATATTTAAATAATATAAATGTATATTAATATAAATATATAATAATATTATATATAGTAATAGTATTATATATAATATATATAATAAAAAATACATATATATAATATATATATTTTTAATATATATATAAATAAATATATCATTTATTATTGCATATTCTTTTAAACAGAATAATATACAGATTTTAAATGATTTATATATCTAAATATAGCAGTAATATATATATAATAATTATCAATAAATTAATAAGAAAATAAATATTCATAATATTAAAATGTAATAATAATAAATTATAAATAATATTATTTAATATATATAATATATTATATATATGATATATATATATATATGAATATATAAATATAAAATATAGGTAAAAAATATAGAATATATAGATATTATATATATAAATAATACTAATATATATAATATTTAATATATATATATTATATATTATATATTTATTATAATATATAGATAATAAAAATATAAGATAAGTATCTATAAAAATATACAAAAAGGACATAATGCTAAAAGGATACAAATTCATGAAAATATAAACTTACTCCAGACCTACAGAATTAATAGACCTACGAGACTAACTACCGATAGACGCCCCCTAGTAGATAGATACCCGATCGCACTAGATCAGAAGATACCGACTACGCACTACGACTAGATCACGATACATAGAGATAGAATAGAAATAAGGATAGGATAGATAAAGATAGACTAGATAGAATAATAATAAGATTATATGAATTAAGATAGATAGATATAGAATAAAGATAAGAATAAGATAGGATACAATATATATATAATAAGATAGATAGATATGATAGAATAACAAAGATAAGATAGGATAAGAAAATAAGATAAGATATAGATAGATAAAATAGATAGAAACGACAGAAAACAAACATGACAACAGTAAAAATAGAAATTGAAGTAATATAAAAATTAAGGTATATATACGAGAATTAAAGAGAGAATGTAATTAATACCACGTAATATCACAAAACTGAGAGAGCCATTTTTTGGGAAACTACACTATTCTAGGATACATATTAGCTTATCAGGTACTTATCTATGAGATAGAGCCTGAGCTTGGGATAGTAGTAATTTGTCTAATTTTCGAATATCACAAAAATGTCTATACCAGTACGAGGATAATACCAGTAGTAAATCAACGTATCATCAATGTACTACCTACCTACCTACCTACCTACATAATTTATATATATATATATAATATATATATATATATATATATATTATATTTATATACCCCCATACTATACCTCACCCTCACATATCCTACCCCTTATATAAATATATATTATATATATATATATATAATATATAATTATATATAACCTACCTTACTACCACACATACCACTATTATATATATATTTAAATAATAATAATATTATATATACTATATATTATATATATATATGACTAATATATATATTATATAGTATAGTATAGTATATATTATATAGTATATATTAGAGTTATATATATTATAATTATAATATAATATAATATATAATATAATATATATATATATATATATAGTTTTATTTATTTTGCTGCAAAGATATATATTTATCGTCAAGATATAGAAACGATAAATAATAAAGAATTTCTTAAATAATATAAATATATATATATATATACTATTATAATCAATATATAAATAGTAGATTATATAAACATACATAACATATGATAAGGACCTACCCTCCCCTACTATACTACTATCACTACCTACTACTACCTACACTATAACTATACCCAATATATATACTATCCCTCCTCACTCTATACTTACTACTAACACCTATATACCTATATACCCCTATACCTATACTACTAACCTACTATACTATATATAAAATATTTAGAAATAATGAAAGCTTTGTAGAGAAGAGCCCCCTAAGAAAAAAAAAAATTGTTATCATAGCCCAACATACCCCTATAACACGACCAGAGAGCAGCACACGATCTGGGTAAACATTCATCATGACCCAATGGAGTTTTGGACACTGGTTAAACTGGTTAAAGGTTCGTTACAGAAACTTTCTATTGTGAATGAAGAGAAAAAAGAAAACTGAGTACAAAGCTTTTAATTCTTATTTTAAATTTAAATTTATATTTATTAATCTTCATAAAAAAGTA
Source organism: Trachelipus rathkii (assembly GCA_015478945.1). Taxonomy (NCBI): domain Eukaryota; kingdom Metazoa; phylum Arthropoda; class Malacostraca; order Isopoda; family Trachelipodidae; genus Trachelipus; species Trachelipus rathkii. Next base: position 19,723 of record JABUQX010046309.1, read on the forward strand.
GTGTGTCTTGTGTGTTATGGAACGGTGTCCTTTCCTAACGAGTATAATTTGAGATGGCAATTTGAAACTTGCCATCCCTTATTCCTTAAATTATATCCAAGTGAAAAATTCTGTAAAATAAACAATTTGATAAAGAATCTTGGTAAAAGAAGCAATATATAAGTATATTATAATATATATATATATATATATATATATATAATTATTATATATTATAATAGTATAATAATACTTAAATAAATAAATATATTATTATATATATAATATAATTATATATATATATGTATTATTAGTATATATATATATATATATTTATTTATATATTATTTAATATTATAAGTAATAATATAATATAAAGTAGTACTCACCCACTACTATCACTATAATATATATTAATATATATAATATATATATATATATAATATATATATATATATAATATATAGTAAGTATATAATAGTATATATATATACACATATATATATAATATATATAATAACATATATTAATATATATATATAATATATATATATATATATAGATATTATATAAGTATATATTATTTTAAATATATATATAAGGTATACCCTATACCCTACTGTATATACCCTAACTCACTACCCGCGCCTATATAGGTAGTAGGTGAGATATAGTATAGGTATATATAGTGCTAATATATAGTCTAATAGTATAGCCGTATATAATATATATATATACGGTAATAGTAGATATTATATATAATAATATTAAAATATTTATATATATAATATCTATATATAATATATATACATATATATATATATATTAATTATATTATATATAGTATATATCTAGATAATATAAATAAAATATGTATATATGATAATATATATAATAAATAATAATATAAATAATAAAATATTTAATATATAGTATATATATTAAGATATATAATTATAAATAATGTATATATATATATATTATATAATATAATATAGTTATATAATATATATATATATATATATACTAACTATATATAATAAACTATATATATATATAAAAGCCTGTTAATATATATATATATATCTACCTCAGGGAGGTGTATAAAATATAATAAATAATAATAAAAAAACATATAATATATAGTGATGAGAGATATATATATATATATAATATATATTAATATAATATATAATATAATATATATATATATTATATAATAAATATGTAAATTAAAAAATTATATTAATATATATAGTATGTATATATAGTATATATATATATATATATAGTAAATACAACAGCTACTGAATATAAACTTACAAATTTCAACTGAATTACTTTTTGAGAGATATGTATACATAGTAATAAGTATAATTTGTTAAGAAGGATATGGTGATTGCTGTATTGGATCTATATCCAGAAAAGAAGCTAGTACCAAATGGTCGACAGGGAAAATGAACGACGGGTCTAATGGTCGCCATTTGTAAAAAGAAAAAAAATATCTGGTTATTTAGAGTTTCTCTAACGAATCCAACAAAACTTAACTTAACTCAACTTAACCTAACCTAACCTAACCTAACCTAACCTATGCCTTACTACTTCCTTACCTGGAAGCCTAACCTAAACCTAACCAACTAACCTAAACCTAACTAACCTAACCTAACTAACTAACCTAACCTACCTTAACCGTTACCTGTACCGTTACTTAGCCTTTACCTTACTTAGCCTTACCTTTACCTAACCATATTATCCACTACTTACCTAAACCTAACCTAACCTAACCTAACCTAACCTAACCTAACCTAACCTAACCATTTTGGCTAGTCCCCCCCCCCAGAAAATACGGAGGTATTTCAGAATTTCTTTAATTCATAACTGAACAGAGAAGAGTAGTTGGTATTGATGACAGATTAAGTGATCAGTTATAATGGATTGACAGAGAATTCTACTTTTACTCTTTAGCTATGATTGAAAGTACAGTTTTGCAAGATACAGTCCAATTTTTTCTTTCTATTAGAGGTGCTGACAAGAATGTTAAATTGCTGAAGAACTTGTTGTTATACAATCTATAACTTGTCTGAAGATATCTGCAGTGAAGTGAGTGAATGAGAAGCTGTTTAATGATTTTACAAATTTGGTGAAATGTGTCATTTCCCAATTTGTTCAAGCATATTTTGAAGTACAAAAATGCAGTGTTGGGAAATAAATAAGCTAAAAGAAAATAATCAATAAATGAATTTAAATGATTTAGTTTAGTCTAAAGAAGAAGATGTTAAGTTATTGATTGAAGTTCCGTTTTCTATAGATCCAGAAGTGCCAATAACCTCAAGCTTCGTTAATTTACAAAACCAAGCTTAGAAAAGCATCCTGCAGAACTTCTTCAGAAGTATGGACAATGAAAATTGTAAAAATCTTATACAACTTCCAATTAAAATGTTCTGTATTTTTGGTAATATCCATATTCTCCGTCATGAGCATAAATAAAAGCAAGGATAACTAACATTTGGAAGCATCTACTTCCTATATGCTTTCAGAATGCGGTAAGCTTGTAGCTGAAAGAAGTTGTAACATTTTTCATTAAATTTAATGACGAATAGAAACCACAATTTAACTGAGAATTTATGTATCATGATTTATTTTTTAAATTTTTTTTATTATAAACTTACAAAATCTCCTAAATTTAAAAAAAGATAGAATTTTGCTTGAAAATTTACTCTCTTGATCAGAGGGAAAATTTCTGCTATTTTAAATATGACCCTTGCGACTCTTGATTTGTGCAGGTCTGCCCAATAAACTGCGATTAAATGTATGCTATAAAATATAAGAAATTCAGATAGAACGCATAAAACGCATAAAACTTCACTAGAAAAGTTCTCGAGTAAAAGTGTCAAATCTTTGGGCCAGCGGCGTACGGGCATACGCATTGGGGGGGGGGGGGTGCTCTAGATTCAGCCACATCCCCAAATAAATCCTGTAAACCCCAGTACTTCGATCAGAGAGTTGGACTAGGAGATTAAAATAATGTGTTGATGGATGAATTCCCCAAGCTCTACTTATATTAGAAGATTTATGAGTATATTTTTCTATAGCTTATTGTACATTGTATTATAGAAACTATGAGGGTGATGCTTCATTCAGTTCGACTGCTTGAAAGTGAGAGAGAGAGAGAGAGAGAGAGAGAGAGGAGAGAGAGAGAGAGAGAGAGAGAGAGAGGAGGGAGAGAGAGAGAGAGAGAGAGAGAGAGAGAGAGAGAGAGAGAGAGAGAATTGAGGAAATGAAATTTGTACTCTCCATACCTTTCAAAAACTTTGTTTGGTTAACACAAAAGAAACTTTAGCTATTTAAATTTTTTTATACGAAAAAAAATATGATTATGCAGGGCTGCGGAGCCTGTAACATTTTTATTAATATTATTAATATTATATATATAATATAAATATATATATATATAATATATATATAAATATATAGTATATATATATACTTAGTTATATATATATATAGTATATATATACTATATATATTATATTATATATATATATACTATATATAATATGCTATTATAAGATGTTGACCTCCCGAACGAAAATCAATAAAAAATGCAACGTAATTTCAATGATTTGGGGTTATAATACATTTTTGTTAAAAATTACTGATTTTCAAATTGTAAATTTAATTATATTAACAAAAATTTAAAAGTAAATTTGACATGTATTGTAATCAGTATGTCACACTATAGTCTTATGAAAAATGAGTAGCTTAGGCCGAGCTAGGCTATTTATTTCAGTTTAATTTTGATGAATGTACGTAAAGTTTGTAGAAAACCTTGACATAATAATTGATATTGATATTTTTATATATTTTAGTTTTTTTGATCCGGGTGGGGCCTTCGGCCCCCCCCCCTCTATATAATCCCCCCCGTCCCCCGCAGAGCGGGGTGCCCCGCTCGCAAGCTCGCGGGTTCGGGGGCATGTTTTTTTTCTATTTAATAAAAATGTCATAAATTCATAATAATAATCGAAAATCAAAATAGATAAAAATGAAAGAACTTAGAAAAAAAATTAAATTCCATATTAAATACATAATAAAATCAATAATATTAATATAATAATAATAATAATATAATAATAGTGATAATAAGTTAATAATAATAATAATAATAATAATAATAAATAATAATAAAACTTTGTTAATTTCTTAAAAATTAAAAATGCAAAATAACGCTAATAAATAATAGAAATTTCCAGCAATAAAGAAAAAGCCCGAAATTCGTTGTTTTTTCTTATCGAAAAATTTCCCCGTATAAACGGAGTCAACATCTTATAAATGTTCTATATAGGCATTATAGTTATATATATATACTATATTATAATATATAATAATATATATATATATATATAATATATATATTATATATATATATTATATATAGTTATTATATATATAGTTAGCGGTAGTATATTTATATAGTATATTTATATTATATAGGAGAGGGACAAATTGATTGATAGGTATCGTATATATTATACTATATATATAATATAATCATATATTATATATATATATATATATATAATATATATATATATATATATATATATATTATATTATAATATTAAATATTATATACTATATACTATATATATTATATATACTTATACTTATTATAATTATATACTAATATAAATATATAATAGTAGTATGGGGTATATATATATATTATATATATATATATATATATATATAGTATATAGTTTCCTTGATTTCGCCAACCACTAATTTTGTAAGGTTGGTTGTAAGCATTCATAATATTGATTGTAAAACAGCAAGAAAATAGTTTAAATTCTCGCAAAATTATTTTAAGATCTCGCAAGCAACTTATGGTTCGCGAAAGGAAAGGTTTAGTACCGAAGAAAAAGACCTATATAAGTTTTTTTGAGCCTATAGCGCTATAATTTATATTTACATTGCACTTATTTAATACATTTTATAGATTTCTTTTTACTGCTTGCTCGATATTGTTTATAATAATATCGAAATATAATGAATATTAATATAATAATAATAATAATAATAATAATAATAATAATAATATAAATATAATTATAATTATAATTATAATTATAATTATAATTATAATTATAATTATAACTAGAACTATAACATTAGCACTGGGTATAATTATGATATATGGGGATGTAATATATTCTAAAATATGGTTAATTGTGTATAAGATGTTCTAATATATTTATAATTAAATAATGATATGTGCTGCTTTAGCCTTCTGGAAGTTAGCCACTATCCATATCTCTCAAAAACGTACAGATAGCTACGGAGAAAAAAAGGATACATTGTTTGGAATCCTGGCAACCATTTTAGTGCGAAAATTGTAAAAAAAAAAAAAAAAAAAAAGGCTATTTGTGTTTTGGGGGGAGCTCGGAGGCCGCAGGGGTGAGCAGTGAGTAGATATACATTATTATTTTGAAAAGTATACACACACATTTATATTTGTTCTGATTGTAATTGAAACGGGGTACGGTTTTCCTACCCAGTAGAGGGAGGGGTGTGGGAGACCCCCGCCGACACCCAAATACCAAAGAGCGAGGGGTTTCCGGAAGAACCCTCCTCCCGTGAGGTGGTCTGGATATTATTTCCTAACACGTTAGTCCTCCGTTAGGCCGAAGAAGACACCCGACTCCTGCCATACGGTCGGTATAACCCTTGGGATTCTTTGTTAAAAAAAAATAATAGAAAGTATATTTATTTTAACGACTTAATAGAAAGGTCTCTAAATAGGCTGTTCTATAATCATTTACTATAATTATTAACAATAATTCTTTTTTTTTTTTTTTTCTTTACATTTTCCAATCTTAAAATTTTACCAGGATTCCAAAAATGTATATCTTTTCGCTGTTTCTAGTTTTAGTTTTGAGATTTTTTTTTTTTTTTTTTTTTCATTTCCCTTCGCACTAATTGTTACCGCATCCAGCAATATGTCTATTCCCTTTTTTTCCCGGTAGTATGTTGGTATGTTATTTTATGATATGGATTATGGTCTCTTTTTAAAAAAAACATTATTTAGACTCAACAACATCTCATACACAAAACATTGAAGGTACTTGTCAAAAATAAATATAAAAATTTTATTCTTCAACATTAACATTAAAAAATATGAATAAGTAACACTTTTGATATGTTACGAATTATTAGAATAATAATTTTCATTACATTTAAATTCTTTTATATTTAATTTAAGGGACAATACATTAGATTTAATATTTTATACTTTTAAACTTCACGGAAACAGATAAAATAAAATAAATTAAATTGAATTTTATAGAAAAAAAAGCATTAAAGGCGCAGTTTCCTTGCTGCATGATAGGAATACGCGAATACCAACTTTAAGTCTACTCTTTTTTTTTATTGTGGTTGGCGAAATCCTAAAGTACCGCTTTGAATCAATTTAAATATCCTTATAATATATATATATAGTATATACTGATATATATATATTATATAATTATATTATTATTATATATATAATTATATATAGTGAGTAGTATACTATTATACGGTACCTATACTATATATTCCCTACTACTTAGTATGTATATATATCTATATATATAGTAGTATTAGGTGCTTTTGACCTCTAGCACATATATAGTATATAGGTATGTAGTATACTATATATATATATACATATAGACTATACGTAGGGTATTTTATATATATATATTTATATATACTTATATATAGATGCATATAGTATAGCTACTCATGCGTTTATAAATATGACATATACGCTAAATAAATATCTTATTTTATTATGGTCAGACCTCACCGAAAGCAAACATGCCTGCTTAACATAAAAAAATGTAACAGCTACAGAAATGTAAAACAAAATCATTATTAAATTATGAAGTTCATAAGCATTAAAATGGAAATAAAAAAACAACGCTTTTGAAAAAATTTTAAAAATTGTTAAAAATGTTCGGAAATCTGTATTGTATAATGGTCATTTTGTGAGGGAGACACGAATGAGCTCTAGCGCTCGGAGGGCAACGTTCTAAGTATGATACAAAATGCCATTTTTTTAACTAAACAGCATATCCCAAGGGTTAAACGACAACAGACTGGACAGGTGTCGGGTTTATCGGCCTACCGGGGACAGACGGGGAGGGACTAGTGTCCCCCCACTAATGGTCCCCTACGATCCTGCTCAACGGCCCTAAAAAGGAAATAAAAAGAAAAAATGTAACCATATTTCTACAGAGCCATCAATAACAAAAACTATATATTAGAACATAGAGATTTGAAAAGGATATACATAAATTCTATAACAGTTTATGCGTTTCTACGGTTCTATTTTATTAGGCACTATTAATGTGTTATTAATAAATACTCATAATAACGAATAATTGTTCTTTAACAGGTGTAGGTGTAATTGCTTGTGAAATCAAAAATGTTATTTATTTTTCGGTAGCTTTTATAGTTTTTAGTTACATGCATGATGTTTCGGGAGCTTGGTCTTCTAATATATTATTAATAAAAAATATTTATATATAAATCATATCTACTCATATGTACGTACTATTTGACTTATTATACTATAATTTATATATATATATATATATATATTATAATAATTAATGAATATAATCAATCAATAATAAATAATCATAATAATATAATAATAATAACTAATAATAATCAATACATAATTAATAATAATAATAATAATAAATGATAATCATAATGATAATAACTATGTATAATAAAATAATATAATAATAATAGTAATTTTTAATAACAATTTAATAATACATAATAATAATAATAATAATAATAATAATAATAATAATAATAAAACTAAAATTCAAGGTGAAAAGGAGCTTGGGATTTGCATAGGATTAATTAACATCGAGAGAGAGAGAGAGAGAGACGAGAGAGAGAGAGAGAGAGAGAGAGAGAGAAGAGAGAGAGCAGAGAGGAGAGAGAGAGAGGAGGAGGAGAAGAGACGAGGAGAGAGAGAGAGACGAGAGAGAGAATTTAATTAAATCTAGGAAAAAGTACAGTAAGTAGGTCTTAGATGAGAAATCGGATGTGATATGGAATACAGAGTTCCCACAATTGATATTACAGAGAGCTTTGGGAACTGGTTTTACGTCAGATTTATTGGGAAGGTGAACTAGCTCTGTGTGGGTCTTCTGTACATCGTCGAGTGGTGACGCTGCTCACAGTAGGTTCGATTCTTGAACAAGGTGAAATTTCTCTGTCTGTCTGTCTGTCTGTCTCTCTCTCTCTCTCTCCTCTCTCTCTCTCTCTCTCTCTCTCTTCTCTCTTCTCTCCTCTCTCTCCTCTCTCTCCCTCTAGATATAGTATATATATATATATATATAATATATACTAGTTATATATATTAATATATTATTATATATTAATATTATAGAATTAAATATTATATATTTATCATAAATACATATATATATACTATATCATATATATATATATATGACTATATATATATACCTATATATATTATATATATATACTTATATATCTTATATCATATATATGATATATATATACTATATATATATATATATATACTTAGATACTATATATATATATATATTTATACTATTATTCATTATATATGTACTATATATATTATTAGTATCATACTATACTAATATACTACTATATAGGTTATATATATATATATAATATATTATCTATATATATATTATATATATCCACTGCAGAGACGACTCAGAAGCAACACACTATATATACTATATCTATATATATATATATATATATATATATAAATATTATATATATAATATATATATTTATACGCTTACACCTCTGACGCCTTCATTGTTGAGTCGAACTATAATTTTATTAAGAGCTATCTTTTCGAAACAAATCCGTTCTACAATTTTGCACCTAAATTCTCATCAAAGAGCATAAGAAGTAAACAAAAGTCCGAAAATAGAAAATAATATCCACGAAATATCCTTCTATAACATCAAATAAGTAATAATGTATTTAAATAATATCTAAAATAAACGAAAGATGGGAAAAGTCATATTACACGCTTCTAATATTCGGCATAATTCGTTGAAAAGAAGAGACTCAAAGAACTCATCTAGAGACGCGTGAATAAAGGCATCATAAAGCACTGAAACAAACTCCGATTTTAAAAGCTCCTCTCCAAAAAAAAAAATGAACTCATCGTGAGACGCTTGAATGACGGCATAGAAACGACGAAGAGAAGTCGGATTTTGTAAGCTCAAAATCTTATTTTCCGATTTTCGTTCTAATTTCTCGTGTCGTTTCGTTTTTGTTTTTTTTGTTTTTTTGCATTGTTGTTGTTGTTGTTGTTGTTGTTGTTGTTGTTGTTGTTGTTGTTGTTGTTGTTGTTGTTGTTGTTGTTGTTGTTCTTCTTCTTCTTCTTCTTCTTCCTCTTCTTCTTCTTCTTCTTCTTCTTCTTCTTCTTCTTCTTCTTCTTCTTCTTCTTCTTCTTCTTCTTCTTCTTCTTCTTCTTCTTCTTCTTCTAATCGGCAAATATAGAATACTAATTTAAAATTTGAAAGAAGGAGCAAGTAATATTTTATGCTTGTGAATTTTGTCTCGCTGTTTAATGGAATAAATTTGCAGGGCAGAAAACGACTCTTACTTTGATGGTCAGAATAATTTACTCAGAAAAGATTAGATTCATTTAAATGATGTTGGTGACGTACGATTAGGTCGACTATTGAATACTGAGGTCACAAAAATGCATTAGGAGAGATAAACTGTAAAACCAGGTTTTCAGTTAATCCGTCGCACATTTCCGTAAATAAGTTATATCTTTCAAAAGCAGAGTATTCAGATTAGGTAATAAAATTAAAACTGTCTTACAGAAAACTACGATGTAATCAATCACTGAAACATGGTGAAGGTGCAACTAAAAATCATAATTTTATTTCAGAATTTCAAATTAATGGTACAGTTATTTTCAACGAAACAATAATGGGAGAGGCGTTATGATTATATTGAAGATATATGTTGAAACTACTCAGCTAGAACTAAACTGATATTTATGAAAATCATAGCATAGACTCTAAAAAAAAAATTGAATATAAGTTTGAATTTATTAAATGTTTATCGTCCACCGTCCTCACAATCGGCAATAGATGTAGCTTTGTATACCGAATTAAGCAGAATTTCAGAAGGGTATACAATAATTGTAGGAGACTTTAACTGCCCAAATATCAACTATAATTTACTTGATGCAGATGCGGAAGGAAATAGATTACTAAAATTCTTAGGAGATAATTTCCTTTTTCAAATAATTGATTGCCCAACGAGAGGAAACAATATTTTAGACCTACTAATAGTGAGTCATTTGAACTTGGTAAGAAGCTTTGAGGATTATTCTTACAAGTATTTTTATTTCATCTTTAGATAGTACACAAGTTATTGTTATAATAATAAAATTGAGTATTTAATAAACACACCTCCAATGGAGTTTATCTATATATGATTGGGATGAAATATTAACAGGAAATGCAAATATAATGTGGGATACGTTTCTACAAATATTTAAAGACAAAGAAATTTGTTCCATATAAAATGAAACGAACTTTACCAAATTCAAAGCCTAGATCAAGATGGTGGAACATTGGTAGATTGTTGTCATGATAGACTGTCTTTGAAGTCTTCCTCGGTGGAAAATAATAATATTACAAGTCTGTCAAATCAACCTCCTAATCGACTAACTAAGAACAAATACTATAAAAGAACTATTGAATCAAATTCTTCAACTGAAATGCAGAACGAATAGTTTAACATCTTGGTCAAGAACAAAGTTTCATTAAGCTATCCAATTCGTTACTACTGGATAACGGAAGCTTAAAGTCGAACAATGGCGATGTGGCAAACATTTTTAAATAATTTTTATATAGTGTTAAGAAGAAATCTAGATAATGTTCCTAACATGAAAGACGTACGGGATTTTCATGCAGACAGTATTTTAGATACATTTGAAATTTTAGAAGGATGCTTTCCAGGGTGGTAGAAAGCTACTAATAATGTAAATCACCTGGACCAGATGGTTTATCGATGCATCTAAAAAGTTTGAATGATATGCAATCTGACGATGTTTTCAGTAGTCTTTACAAGAAGGGTTATGTACCGCATGAATTCAAACACGCTGTATATCCTGTTTAAAAGTAAGCTCCCGAATGGCTACAAGACTGGTGTAACTCTATAGTTGAGCTATTGGTGCGACAAATATTACTAACTAATGGAATTAGTTATATCTTGGAGATAATGGATTGCACAAGGAATTCTATTTTGGTTTTAGAAAGAATAAGTGTATATAGTTTTCAATATGGACCAGAGATGATTATTAACAATGTAGATTAGTGGTTTCAAATTGGGTGCGTCTCGAAATACCAGGGAGTGCGCGACAAGCAGAAAAATCGGTACATTTATTTTTAGTATATATATATATATATATATATATATATATATATATATATATATATATATATAACTATACTATATATATATATATATATATATATATGCTCTTTATATATATGTATATATATATATATATATATATATATATGGCTGTGAGATAGAGTGGTGATGCAATCTATTTTATTCTTTGTGGTTGCTTTAATGTGGTTATTAACGATGTAGATAATTACAAATCTTTTGATGTCATTTACTTAGATTTTCAAAGCATTCGATAATATCCTGTTCAAGATTATTGGAAAAACTAGAAACTCCACATTCAAGGGGTATTTTATAGTTAAATTGGTTGTTGGATCAAACAGCAACGGTTGTTGTCAATGGTGAGGGGCTCAGAATGGGTTGATGCTATTAGGGGTGTACCCCAAGGGTCTGTCCTGGGTCCTATACTGCTCATTATATATGTAAATGACATTGATAATGATATTTTAAAAATATCTTGAAAATTTACGTATGTTCTGAAACTTGAAATCACGCAATTGTAGAAGAATATCAATCATCAGAGGGGTTGAAAAGATGTATATTGGTCAAAAGCATAGCAAATGAAATTTAACACCGATAAATGTAAGGATACATTTTGGGAGTAGGAACAACGAATATGATTACATAATAGATGACAGTTATCAAGTTGTTAGTGAAGAAAAGGATCTAGGAGGCAGTTAATTCAAAAGGAATTAAAAGTGGCTAAACAATGTACTGAAGCTGTTAAGAAGGCAAATAAATCTGTGAGTTTCATTGCCAGAAACTTAGAATATAAAATCTAAAAATATAAGGTGTGGCTTCCTCCTATAATTAGATTACATTTCTCACTTCCGTCACGGCTTAAAGGCTTACTTGCAGGATCCTCATCTGTTCAAAAGGACAGAAAGCATTGAAGAGTCAAGAAGGGTAACCAAGTGTAACCTAAAGATTGAGAGGTAAATCATACCAGCAACGACTACGCGAATTAAATATACATTCTTTAGAGACAAGAAGATTGAAAGGAAAATTAATAGAAGTTTTCAAAATACTAAATAAATTTGACTATTGATTGGTAATTCTTTAGATATGATTTTAATGATGTAACTCGAATATGGGCATAAACTTTGTCATAAACGGTTTCAAACCAATAAAGCACATAATTCCTTCACTTACGATGTAACTGAAAAGTGGAATAGTCTCTCTTAAGAAATAGTGAACAGCGGCAACACCGATTCATTCATGAAAAAGTTATATAAACAGTTAGCACATGTGAAAAATAATGCACTTCAATTCACTCTTTTTTTTCTTTTTTAAACATTCACGGTGGTTGTGACCGGTCAGTAAAATCAAACGAACATTGAGATTTTGGTAAATGTTAAAAGTGCATCTTAAAAAGAATTTGGGCGCCGAACTTATATAACAATTTTGATGTTTAAAAATTAAAAGGTTAGTTCTAACGTTCGAAGCCGGTAACCTTATCAATCACACTATCATCTTATTTTTGTAATAAGAGTTTTGATGTTCACCGCTTAGAAGGTTAGTTCTAACGTTCTAAGCCGGTAACCTCATCGATCACACTATCATCTTAATTTGTAATAACAGTTTTGATGTTCACCGCTTAGAAGGTTAGCTCTAACGTTCAAGTCGGGGGAAATGCATTCAGTAGCTTCAGAGCCATCACAGGAAACTAGCTCTTCTTCTTCTTCTTCTTCTTCTTCTTCTTCTTCTTCTTCTTCTTCTTCTTCTTCTTCTTCTTCTTCTTCTTCTTCTTCTTCTTCTTCTTCTTCTGTTTTTGAGTTTCGGAGAATTTTTTAATTTAATATTTTTTGTGGTTCAAATCCTCCGCGTAGTAGTTGGAGTTTTATCTACCAGGGGGCAAGAATTAAAACTCTACTGTGAACACGTTGGTGGCGCTGGTTTGGGATAGCCGGCCTTAAAGTTCGATTTCATGTGGTCCCCCTGTGTTACCCCCTTGCATAGGGAATAAAGCACGTTAAAAGGTAGTTAAAGGTAGTTTGTATTTATCTAAAAAAAAAATTATATATTATTGGTTAGTAGTTATTGATTTTATTTTTATTCGAGCTAAGATTTTTTTAATTTGACGAGACTGCAATTATTATTATTATTATTATTATTATTATTATTATTATTATTATTATTATTATTATTATTATTATTATTATTATTATTATTATTATTATTATTATTATTATTATTATTATTGTTATTATTACGGCATCCTCCACTGGTAATGTTATTCTGAAGAAAAAGAAAACGGAGTAACTACGAATTTAAAAATGAATGGAAAAGAAAACAAAACTAAAACCATCGAACTCTGCAGAGGAGGAAAAATTAGCCGCAAGGGAATAAATACGGTTTTGATTTTTGGACTTTAAGAGATAGCCTACTGGGAGAAAAGATATGCGATAATAAAAGTAATAATGGAAACGTTAACAAAAATAATAAAAAGAGATATAAAGACATTATAAGAACAGAAAAAAGTTTATACAATAACAAGAACAATTAAAAGAGACAGGAAGACATTACAAGAACAAAGAAAAGTTTATATAATAACAAGAACAATTAAAAGAGACGGGAAGGCATTATAAGAACAAATATAACTTTATACAATAACAAGAACAATAAAAGAGATAAAAGGGCATTACAAAAACAAAGTAAACATATATAATGAACAAGAACAATAAAGAGATAAAAGGGTATTACAAGAACAATAAATAACTTTATATAAGTTCAAGAACAATAAAACAGAACAAGAACATATGACAAAGGTAATAAGTAGAACAACAACAATTTGTAGATCAACAAAAGAAGAATATGAATGAGCAAAAACAAATGCATTGACCATAAGAAAATGAGAACACAAACAGTGAAAGGAAAAATGAAAACAAAGAAAAATTAAATAAACAAATTCATAAAAAAAAAATTGAACAAAAATAAAAAGCAAATAATTGAAAATTGAAGAGCAAGGATTAATGAGGAATAAAAGTACAATGCAAGAACAATACGAAGAGAAAAATGTAACATTAAGAAGAGGAGCAATAACAAGAACAACAATAATGTAACAAAGTATAAAAGCAAAAGACACTGACCAAAACAAAACAAAACAAAAAACTGCAAGAACATGAGGCGAGGTAATCAAGAACAATAAGAGCATTAGGAAACACTAAATGGAGAACTATTAATAAAAATCTGACAATATATATACATATATATATATATATATATATATATATATATATATTTATATGGTACTCATATATATAATAACCTTCTTGTATATATATATATATATATATATATATATATATATATATATATATATACATATATATATATATATATATACTATATATATATATATATATATAATATATATATATAATATATATATATATATTTGCTATATATATATATATATTATATAACAGCAATATATATATCGCCAACCATGGACGTTATAAGTGGTTGGCTCGTTGTATTAGGTTGGTTTAACTGGATTCAGGTCTAGGTTATATCGAAACTTAGCTTACGATATGGATTAAGTTAGGTTAGGTTAGGTTAGGTTAGGTTGCGTTAAGTTAGTAATGTATTTAACCTAAAATTATTAATTTGACCTTACTACATGAGTATTTGATGTTCCTGGAGTCAACCGCTTATAAATAGCCTATATATATATATATATATATATATATATATATATATATATATATATATATATATATAAGATATTTATATATATATACTAATATATATATATATATATTTATATATATATATATATATATATATATATATATATATATTCCCATATATATTCAGAAATTTTTATTCAGAACAGAGAAATTAAAATTTAAATATTTTATTTAAAAACATAGACATACAGACTGTCTTACATTATATAGTTCACTCTTTATGTCATTTCAATATACCAATAAATTATATAACACTTTAGATAATTTCCCTAATATCAGAAATGGGGCTGTTAATTGCAACACTGTTGTGTCCTTTGAGCCTCGAAGATAATACCCGGCTTTTTTACATGTATATAATTGTTACTGACGAAAAACATATTTTAAGTGACAACAATAATAATGCGACTTATTTGCTGATAATATCAATAATTGTATTAAAAGTACAATAAAATATAATGCTACTAGTAACAATAAATATAATAGTACTACTACTACTACTACTACTATCATAACTACTACTACTACTACTACTACTACTACTACTACTAATAATAATAATAATAATAATAATAATAATAATAATAATAATAATAATAATAATAATAATAACTAATAATAATAATAATAATAATAATAATAATAATAATAATAATAATAATAATAATAATAATAATAATAATAATAATAATAATAATAATAATAATAATTATAATAATAATAATAATAATAATAATAATAATAATAATAATAAATAATAATAAAAATAATAAAATAATAATAAATAATAATAATAATAATAATAATAATAATAATAATAATAATAATAATAATAAAAATAATATAATAACATTCTTCTTCTTCTTCTTCTTCTTCTTCTTCTTCTTCTTCTTCTTCTTCTTCTTCTTCTTCTTCTTCTTATCATTATTATTATTATTAAACATTATTTATCATAATATTATTATTATTATTGTGTATTATTAATGTGTGTGTGTGTGTGTATTATTATTATTATTATTATTATTATAATTTTCTTATTATTATAATAACTTCTTGGGGGAGAGGTGCTCAGCATACAAAGGAACAGAAAAGTAGTAGAAGAACATGACGCAAGTCAAGCCTCCTTACAACGTCCCCTTTATATCCCCAAGTGAGAACGAGTCGCAAAATGAAAATCCACACTAAAGGTTTCATGAGACAGCGACGGACCCTTACTGTAGTATCTCGGCTATGTAGGATTCATCCTCTGGGCTAATCCCACAACCATACCTCCTCACAAAACCCCGTTATTCACTTCTGTTATGAACTTTTCTTTTCGCCTCTGCCAAACTCACATTCCTCTCCTTCAAGCATTCCATTACTGACTCAATTCACTTTTCCTTGGTCTCCCCAGCCCGGTCGAGTTTCAACACCTCACTATACCATTTGCTTAACCAACCGACTATCATCCATCCTTTCCATATGACCAAACCATCTCAATATACACTCGTTTATTCTCTCATTTATGCTTCTCTTCACATCACACAACTCCCTAATGAGTTCATTCCTCATTTTATAAATTCTTCTCACACCTAACACGCCCCTAGGATTGCATATATGAACACTTTGTACATTAGATCTATACCTCTTATCCTAGGTCACAGTTTCCCTACTATATATACGTTAACACAGGTAACAACATACCCTCATGCAAAACCCTAGTGCACTCAAGAGTTAGTCCCTTCACATCCACCAATTATTTAATTATCATAGCCACCTTTCTACCATTCACAACCTTCCAAACACATTCTGCATCACCCGTTCCCTTTTCATTAAACATATATCCTAAATATTTAAAATCAGATACATGTTCCAGTTACTCATGATCTAAGATAACTTCACACTGTGGACTTTCCACATTCACTAACATAGCCTTACTCTTATCCACATTTTCTTTCAAACCCCTCCTTTTACACATCCTACCAAACCCCTCTACCAATCCTTTCAAACTCTCTTCAGGTTCACCACACAAAACCAAATCATCCGCATACAATAAGCAGGGCACCTTCCACTCTCTTCCATTCTCCATCATTCTAACACATTATCCTGCCACCCTCACCTCTAATCCCTTCATAACACCATCCACATACAAATAAAATAACCAAGGAGACATAACACATCCCTGCCTTACTCCACTATTAATTTTAAACAAGTAACTTTCGACTCTATTTATTTTTACACACGCTTCACTATCGTCATGCATACTTTTGATTCCATTCAGAAACCTACCACAAATATCATATATCACTAACACCTACCACAGAGCTTCCTTATTAATCCTGTCATACGCCTGTTGCAAATCCAACAAGCCTAAATACATTTTATTTTTTTTTCTCTCTCATTTTCTCAGTCATTTGTTTCACTGTGTAAATTTGATCCACACATCATCTACCACTTCTAAATGCACTTTGTTCTTCATCAATCAGTCTTTCAGTCACTCGACGTACTCTTTCAATCAAAATACCAGCATATATATTCCCTACAACACTTAATAAACTAATTCCCCAATAGTTCCTACAGTTCCCCTTATCCCCCTTACCCTTATATAAGG
>JABUQX010046309.1:47500-49303 GCA_015478945.1 Trachelipus rathkii
CGTAGCATCTTCTCTATTCTGCAACATATTTAAGCTAACATGCAATAGGCGTCATTCATTTCGTGGTACTCCGCAATACTCCTTAATCACTTTATTAAAATACTGGAAGACAATGGCTTTTGCTCCAGTATCAGATGTTTGTGGATTTTGTGTCATGCGGCTAAGGTTCTTAGCAGGTCTTTTATAAACATTCGTATAGGGAGTTATCCAGCGAGTAGACTTGATGTTTCTAAGTTTGTTCCCAACTCTTCTTAATTATCGAGGCAGTCTGTAGTTTCTGTGTTTGGCATTCCACAAATTCCTGTGCTTTAGTAACGAGTATTATTAATGGATCCTTGGCACCAGAGGACCAGCGAGGTAACATTTTGAAAACATCCTAGTAAAGCCAAGATTTTAATGTGTAAGGAAATACAACGGCGATGTTTAATTCGGCTAAGTGCATCATGTTATACAAGCAGATTTTCTAGCTGGAGAGGTTGCTTGTCTGCAGAATCCTCTGTGTCAACTAATTGCCCATCTCTTTCAACGCGTAGCACTATCTCTGCCAATCGGATACCGCGTTCTTCTTCCTATTCGTCCACCCGTTCTGCACGAGCATCTACCAGAAAGGCTGCACAGAAATTTGTAACGTAATATATGTTGTATGCAGACAATCTGAAGATAAATTTTTTTTCATTTAGTTTTTCCTTATTAAATTTAATACAATTTTCTATCAGCAAACTATCATTATTCTAAATATTTATTTTTACCTGACCTTATGGCTCAATGCCAAATTTTGATGAATATCCGTAATCATTGTGATCTAGGACTGTCTGGTCGTAGAACACAGATATCTCTCTTACAAGGCAAGGCAGTTCCTTCTCTCTCTTCAAAATATTGAAATTAGTGGAAAATAGCGTCATCCAAATCCTGTTGTTGTTCCCAGTTCAGCTGTCTGCGGCTACATACTGACCTTACTGATAATGTGGTTAAATCAGCCTTCCCTATCATGCATATGACATCAAGATCCCTAATCACTTTTCTTTTCTTCTAGAGAGGAGGTCAGAGTTCAGGTAGGACAAGGAATTCGACAAAGAACTCAGACTCCACAATGTGATAGGCCCAATGTCATGTGCCAGAAAATCTTAAAAGCAAAAATATTTGATGAGAAATGAAATTAATGACAAATGAACTTGTGTTTTCAAAATTCGAAATTTTTTTTGGTATGTGACTGTATTCTGTAGTTGTTTTAGCCTGTTATTGTTGACACATCCACTTATCAGGTTAACCTGTACGTAAAAAAACAATTACTTATAAAGCAACTCCCAAGGCTCTAGATCAAAAAATAATTTTGACGAGACTGGCTTCGCTTTCCAGGATTTTTTGCTGGGTGTCTCACTGTCGGTTGAGCAGCTCCGGCCCAGCTTTGACCCTCCTTAAATTGCAGTACACAGCTCCTTGTCAATGAAAGATTGTTTTAAAAAAATTACAAACTAAATCCTTATTCATGTAAATAAAATATGTGAAATATTTTAATGCTTGATTTTAAAATAAACAAGACATAAAATTCATAAAAATATCGGGTGTAAGTTACTTACGATCACAGTAGTGCGATTCAAGCTATGTGTTGACCTTAATGTCAAAAGCCTGAAGTTTTTTTTTACATGGGAGCATTCAAAGTCTTTTCCTTGTACATACTCTATGCCCTCCATAATACTTCTTCTTGCCTTGACAGACCTAAAGTACTTGATAAGATGGGGGCCATAGGTGCCAAATCATCTTGGCTGCTTTTTTTCATGGAAAGCACAGGCAACATCACACTCA
>JABUQX010046310.1:0-17500 GCA_015478945.1 Trachelipus rathkii
ATATATAATAGCGCTATACTATTTTATAAACTCGACACTTTTTCCAGCTGCTCACCATCTAACCATAATTAACTTAACACCGAAGACAGGTCTATCACTCACTAACCATATAACCTTACATACCTATTCTAACGTTACTTTCAAACCTACTTATACCTTTTTAACTAAACCTTGTCAAATTCTCTATATCATCCTCTCAAATTCTCTTCAGTATTTGCCACATATATATATACAAAACAAATTATATTCTACTCATTAATAAATAAGGTATCAAACACTCCTCATCTCTTTCTAATATTTCTACTCACATCATATTAATCTATACTAATCAATCATTCTATTATCTGCCATCCCTATCTCTATTTCTTTCGTAACCGCCCATCCATATACAAATATAACCAAGGAGACAACACAACAACATGATACCCGGAATACCGTATATTAATTAATTGCATAACGAATTCAGCTGTAGCAGACATATTTATTTCTATTATCATATATATATAACAAGTATAATAATATCTAATATAATATATATTATATATATGTATAGTACTATATTTTATTACATTATTAATATATATATATTATATTTAATTACTTAAAATATATATAATATAATATCTTATTACTTATATATATATAATAGTATTATAATAACGCTATTCATCATATCTGATCATGACTATTCATTTGATTCATTTTAGAAGCTTACCACCAACTACCTCATATATCAAAAATCTGCCTAATATCTGGGATCCCTAATTTATCTACTATATCAAAGATGCCTCCTGGTTGCCCAAATCCGTGCATAAAACATATAATATAGTAGCTATAAGTATGCGTCTTCCGTTCTACCTCTTCGCATTTTGCACATTCCAAATTGCTTGTCCTCATATTAGATACTCTATGCATCCTTATCTTTGTAGCGCACATGCCTCTACGCAGTAGCATCTCGACCATATGATAATCGCACGCCTTGGATTAGCTAACATCACCAAGTTCTCTAGTCCTCTCAGTCACCTGTAGTTCCAAGACTCTTTGTCGATACAAAAGACCAGCATATATATCCGGTATACATTGCCTCCAATTTAAATAGAGTAATTTCCCCCTAATACTTAGACTAGATTTATCGAACCGTTAATTTCTACATCCCCTACACTAATTCACCACACATTCCTTTCAAATGTGATAGGGTTTTATAAATTGCATATTTATATGGATTCAATTCGAGAAATTTAGTAACGCAAGTATCCATAAACGCTTTGTGACTAAATTATATATCGTATTTCCTCAATACACCGTTCAATCACTATTTCTTTTCCGACTCTTCTGCTCTTGATAATCATTTCCTACTCCAAAGGTCAAATTCTGCATATCACTATAATACCCATCATGCAAATTGTAATACACATACTGTGATTAGTACTTAACAAATCGAAAATTATTATTCTGACGTATATTTCTATTTATGGCTATTATCCTATACCTAGTATATTCACTCATTAATCCAATACGTAGGAAAATGATTATTATAGATTAATACTTCCAACACATTTGGGAATTTGGTTTCACAATCGAAGTATATTGCTTCTCAATCATCCGTAAGTACCTTGTTGGCCAAAGCTTCTCTCAAATGAGATATTCCAAAAGGATAGCTAACCAAAGGTGGCACACGCGTACAATTTAGTGTCACAAATTATTTTTGGGCGTTTAAATGACCTTACTTGGACCTATTTTTACATTTCTTTATTCTTCTCTTAACTTGTGCTGTGATGCTTTATTTATCAGATAACTTTTGCCAATCCTAGGTGCAAAGATCAAATTCGTCTTACGGAACGTAGGAGTTGCCCAAAAAGATTTTTTCTATGAGGTTTCAAAATCAACGTACGAGCCGACATTTATAAGGCTGCCACAGGCCGAGAGTATAAACTCACTCTTACTCATTCATATATTACGACTAATTCATATCATAATCATGATATTTTATACTCATTCATGCTACTAGATAGACCTTCTGCGTTAAGATATATATTCTTTTAATAAGTAAAGTAAATTATTATCATTTTGTTAATTTAGTAAAGTTATTCAGTAAAAATTTTTTAATTTATCTAAATTTAATAACATATATATATATATGTTTAAATATATTAATTATATAATCTACTAATATATATATAATTTGACGACATTATATATTTATAGAACGTGAGGATCTTAGTTGATAATTCTTTTTTTCTGTGTTTGAATAGATATATGTACGTCGCAGTAGATTTACCTAATTAGGTTAGTACTACTCTTCTCTCTATCTCTCTACTTCATCTCCTGTTCCTATTATATATAAATCATTACTATATATGGATATTTATATATATATAATATAGGAATTTATAATTTTCATATAATAATAGGTGAGTAACTAATACTTAAAATTTAGCTACTACATATACACATGATTTTTAGCTGATTATCTATTTAGTTCATTATACATATACAGTACATATATAAAATTGGCCCTAAATGTTATATAAATAACAAATCACTAGCTTAATATTTTAAATATATGAGCAATTAATCCAATGTACACAATATTGAGATTTCACGTTTCAGGTATTGTTTCTATTTAATTTTTTGTTTTTAGGAGCTTAGGTTTAGGACTTATAGGGTTAATGGTTTAGGTTTAAGGCGCTTTTACGAGTTGCCCGTTTTTAGATTACGATTTAGGCAATAGGCTTTAGTCTTGAGTTTGGATCTATAGGTATGAGAGGTTAGGTTCTAGGTTATGTTATCGATTTAGGGCATTAGGTCAAGTCCATAAACTTTGATAACGTATCCCTAATTATATTAACGTTAACATGCTCTCCCTATACAAACCTATAACCTACACCTGATGCTACATCGATTAAAATCTAGCTTTAAGTTTATTCTTAGGAAAAACATACACCTTTATTTCTTTAACACCTTAATTCAAAACATGAAATATTAATTTTGACTCAGAATAACAAAACATAAAGAAAAATACCTGACTTTAATCGTGTAATTAATGTCTCTAGTGATTTACACTAATAATCAGTAGGTAGTCTATATATTACTGATATATATATTCAATTAGGCATTCCTGTGAATTATTTAGCTATTTATATAGTATATATATATAGCTATTATTTATTATATATTACTATTTATATATATATTTATTATTGCTTATAATGTAGTATATATATATATATAGCTATATATATATTATACTTATTTATATATATATATATAATATATAGTATAATATCCGTGATATAATATATTGCCATGATTATTTACGAAAGTAATAAATAAAACTTATTATTATAAGATATATATATATATATATATATTATATATAATATATAGAGAGAGAGAGCAGAGAGAGAGCGAGAGAGAGAGAAGAGGAGAGCGAGACGAGAGAGAGAGAGAGAGAGAGAAGAGACTGACCCTACGTTCAATCCAAGCGACTCTAACGCAAGAAATCTCTACCGATCACGTTGTTAAATTATGTATATACATGGGCGTTGGCAGGGGGGGCACTTGCCCCCTATATCTTTGGTGAAATAAAAAACTGAACTTTAGATGCTTGCCAGACAACGTTTTAAAGGGTTTTTAGTAGAAAAACTGAAAAAAAGATTCATCAATCTATACGTTTGGAGGAGGTGATAAGATACTGAAGGAGTAATTACTAATTACTAACGTATTATAAACATACATTTTTTCAAAGTTTTAATGTTGTTTTCGTTTTCATTATTGGCTTGAAGTCAACAAGCTGTGTGCTTTTTATTCAGATAGCTTCTTTCAGACAGTATTCTCCGCTTAAACTCTCAGTACGGCGATAGCATTTGCAGCTGGATAAAACACACACACACACATCACACACACATATAATCTATGTAATTTATATATATATATAGTATGATAGTATATTATATATATATATATATATATATATAAATATATATATATATTATATATATATATATACGTACTATCCATATATGATATTATTATAATTTATATATGTATTTTTTCAACTTGCAACCTTGTGCCCCCCTTAAAGTGAAATCCTGCCCTACGTCCATTTGCATGATATATACTATTGTAATTATGATTTATATATAGTATATATATATTATATATTATATATATTATATATATAGTATTAGAGATATATATAGTATATTAGTAGAGTATAGTATTAGTATTATATTAGTATCCACTGGTTTTAAAATGTAAAACTAAATTTTGACTTGCATCTTACCTACATGGAAACATATTAATATCACTTCGTATTTTATGATGGTTCCAAAATTAAGAGCAAAGTAAAACTCACAAATTGTTAAAGATTCTTTCACAAAAGACCAAATACACAAGAGATGCTGAACGGCTAAAAATTAACCAATTAAGCATTGTTCTGGTGTATATTATTTCGTTGTTTGAACGACATTGTGAAGCGTATTGTTTGCAGGTGCAGGACAACACAGTAAAGCCATCTAGGCCCTCTGCGTGAGCCTGAGAACTACAGATAACGTTTTTGAGAAAATGGTCATATCTGATTCATTTTCCACGTGGTCAAAAAAAATCTGATATTATAGCCACACACACACACATACACACGCACACACACCTACACAACACTATAAAACAGTATTACATATAACACAAACATCATTATATAATTATTATATATATATATTATATAGTTATATATATGATATATATATATATATATATATATATATATATACTGATATATTATTATATAGTATATAATATATAAGGTATATATATATATATAATATATATTATATATATATATACTATATATATATATGATAGATATAATACTTATATATATATATATATATATCTATATATAGTAGTATATAGTATATATATATTATATATATAATAATTATTAAATAATATATATATATATATATATATATATATATATAAATATATATATAGTATATATAAGCTATATATATATATATACGTATATATATATATAGTATATAGTTATATAATCAAGAGGCTTGGGTCGCGGCTATAGATTTTTCGAGTCCGTCATCGCTATTGGCGGGCTTTGCCACCTAACTTAGGTGGCGTCGTCGCTTATCTCGAACTGCATTTTTGAAAACCTCGTCGCGGCATTAACTATGGCGGCTATCGGCTTATCCTAGCGGCGATACGCGTTCAAATTACAGAAGTAACTTTTGCGCGATAACGAAAGCATGCCGATTTACATTTTAAAGCTTTTTATCAAATTCTCAATGATAGATTATTTAATTTTTTTATTAAAATTGTTGAACTACATAGAAAGTTATGAGGATACTTCATAGGCTATAGGTCGCTATTCCTCCTCCATTGTCCCCCTGGCTAAATCCTTCCTGCAGGAGGTCCATATTTCCTTTGAGGAAAAGAAGGTCCTCAACCCTTTCCTCCTTCAAGGACGATCTCTTGGCCCTGAGGATGTCCCCACCCGCGCTGAAGCACCTCTCCACAGCTGCTGAACTAGGAATGGGGGTATTATATTTTATAAATAGATCTTTCCATATCTCCCTATGCTGGTTGGGAAACAGGAACTCAGCTCGGATCTCTTGAGAAGGGCACCCACGTCCTCCATGGACTTTCGTATGTCGATTTCCACATCCTGTTGCTGGCTTGCTCTGCGTACCAATACTCTAGGAAACAATTTACTGAATAGGAGTGCGTCTGAATTGTTGGGGTTCTTTTTCTGTTGGCTGGCCAAGCTGACGCTGCTGCTGTTTCTCAGTGGGTTTGATGGGGTCCCCTATCTTCCGGGTAATCTCTGTCTCCGATCTCCTCCACCATGTTACAGGTGCAATGCTTTCTAGGTGCCCTTAAGGGTGAAGGAGGGGTGAAAGGCATGGGCTCATACAGGAGAATCCCTTATTCTGAAAGAAGGTGGCCAAACCTCTTTTTCATAGCCACCTGATGGGAGGGTCCTGTACTGAGTGGCCGTTGCAATACACAAGATGAATACGTTTTTCACTCTTCCTCCTCAAGTCACTAATCTTCATCAAACAAAGTTGGGGTAGGAGGGTGCCAATGGTATGCCTTTTTCTCCCCCTGAAGCATATCAAGACACTGCGCCACAGGCTGCATGACCAGTGTGTACTCGTTCATGGGAACCTGAAGAGTGAAAATTAATAATATTGCTTAGTTGTACGTAAAGCATACCAATTTGACTTATTAATGGAAATAATGACGGGACGACGAGAGGAGGGTATCTGTAAGGAATCACGGGCGAATAGATAAGTGAGTGAGGGGTTGTTACAGATGGACAATCTGAGGGCGCTCTTGGCAGTTAGGAGATTGGATAAGATAAGGAACGAGTTTATCATGGAGCGTGTCTCGCGGGTAAGGGAAAAGACTGCCAAGTTTGATGAGGCTGTTTGTAAGATGGTTTTGGACATGTGGATGAAGGTGGAGAACACAAGTTTTGATTGCATAGAAGTGTATATCCACCATAATGCGAGTGGTTGGTTGCCTGTCCGGACGAACTCGGAGAAAAAAGGTGGGATATATTCAGCTTAGAGTGGTGGTTACGCGGAATGTAGGCGAATGAGTGTGTGGGCAAGGCGAAGGAGGGTGGTGATCAGGGTACAGTTGAACAGGTGATTAATGAGGGGGCTGTTGGGTTTGCGTGAGAGATTCGATGATCAGTGTTCAATAAATGTTATGTTATTTATGAAATAAAAAATATTAAAGTCTTTTTACTACTGGACGCAGTATTGAGGTTGAAAGCTTTAAAACAAGCGTCGTACCTCTGGTGAGTGAGGGGGAACCTCCCTTGGGCTGCCTTGTATACGAGTGATCGAGGTGTTTTTATGGCATCGCGATCTTGGTTTCTGCCTCTGTAAAGCCTCCAGCAGGGATCCATCAGGTACTATCATATAGCGCGACACCTTCATCTGCAGTAGAATAAATTGATAGACTCTATATAGAAGAGTTATCAAACTTATAAAGATGAACTTTGTACTATATTCCTCGTGCGGTCAGACAATTTACTTACGCTAGACAAATTTCTTGTTTTTAATAGTAACGTACTACTACGGTGTCACCACAGGACGTCTTCAGTTTTCGTTTTTGGCGACAATCTTGAACTGGTTGGCCAACGCGGACTGGGGGCCCTTGTCAAGGTGTCCACGAGTGGCCTGGATGCTTAGCTGTATGTGGGTCCCTGGCGCTCCACTGTGGAGCCCCCTGGTGTCTCATGCCCTGTATAGTCACTCAACATCGTGTTGTCGCCAAGCAGCTGAGGTGTGTGAGCACCGTGGATAACGAATTAAGATATGTTTAATTCAAGAAATTCAATGAGATTATTGAGTTAGATTATCTCTGACGATGACAATCTTTATTGTTAGATTACTTATGTACTGTAATATATTATCAATGTATGATTATAGCCATTAGCACTATTTTGTTCGGCGGGATTCTTAAGGTATCGTGCAGCGGTGTTGAAGGCCGGCAGACTTGGCTTGTCAACCCGTCAGGTGCCGGCTCAGGAAGCTGCCTGGAGATCCAAAATCTCCAAGTCATGGATACATCAGGTCCATAGGGAAGGGTTCTCCGGTCCTGGTTGGACTCACGCAAGTCGTTGGGGAAGGGCTGCCGACCGGTAGTGTGGTGCCATTGTCCGTCAGTTGGTGTTGGCCTCTCACCTTACCGTGTGGATGCCTAAACTCTTGAATGAATCTCTGTGATAGTTTCCGAGTAACTGGTGAGCTTGCCTCTTTCCTAAAGATCAATAATGTTTAACTTGGTTTTAGTGCTGTAAATAAATAAGTATTGACTACCTCAATATGTTCTTAAATGGTTATGAGACTAAAGGTATATGAAATGAACAAAAGATTTAACTTTTTAATTTTTTTACTGTCACTGCTCTCTGCCGCCCAAGAACGGTTCGCATGGCACCTTTTTTGAGGTTGACCCTGGTCAATGCCGTGGACTGTCAATTCCCAAGAAGGACCTAGATTGGGAGCGGCTCCAGACTGTGCGGGGTGTAGTGGCCACCTCACTTTCTGGTGGAAGAGGTTGTTTACTTAGTCGAGTCTCGATCCGCTGGTTGCATCAGCTTTTTCAATACCTTGCTCAAAGGTTCCTCCTTGAGTGTGGTGGAGTGAAACTCGCGGGGATTAATGTGAGGTAAGAAGCATCTCGGTTCGCGTGTAAGGAGGTATCAGGGTCTAAATTCCAGTGCATCAGATGAAGTGAAATGAACGCATCCTAATGTGTGAACAAAGTAACTTAAGTTAATAAATCAAGTATATTGTAACATTTTTAATAAAAATATTTTCGTTAGAAACGTGATGAGGTACGCTAGATCGCGTCATGGGAATACCTATTTTAAAAAGAATTGAGGTGTCAGATTAAAATGAACTAAGTGATTATGTTTCTGAAGGTTTTTTCACCTGTGGATTGTAACTGTGTGCTTGGCTCTCTGCTGGCTGAACTTTGACCTGTAAGCTCGCTCAGTGCCAGAGACATCTGCACGTCTTGCGGAAGACTCACTCTCGTCTTTGAATGCTGGAGCGAACCGCGCGCACTGGTCGCTAAGTGCCCTTCAAGTGCTGCAGATGAAGGTGAGGAGATAGGTCATTGGCTGCATACGGTAGATATAAGAAAAGTAATCTAACACGAACTTTTAATTACAAATTTTAATTGGTTCTTTTGGGCTATAACGAAAAAGGTTTAATAAGGTTCACACATAGGAGTGTTTAAAATCTTTTTCATTATTAACTAGCAACACCAGTTAGTTGTGTGTGATCTTTATCTAAATTATTGAATAACTAATTATTTAGTCTTAAGTCAGTGGCTGTGAATTAGCCTGCTTGAGGTGGGACCGTTTGTCCTGGGTGCTGTAGAAAGCCCCTTCTTCCTTTGCAGCAGGGTGTTTTACACTTGGCAACTACCAGTGTAATCTTCCTAAGGAGACACCGGCCATCAACTTTCCAATCAGTCTCTCAAAATTGTTCAGAAGATGAAGAGAACTTGAAAAATAAATACAGAAGTTTTTAATTTTTTGAATTTTGACTATTTGTAAATTTCATATTTAAATTGTTCAATCATGAAAAACCCAAAAAAAGAGGTTAATTTTCACTAGATTTTTATTTAAAGATTTAATTGGGTTACTTTATAGTCTTCTTTACTCTTTACTATGCTCTTTAGTCTTTAGTCTACTTAACTATAGGCATGGAGGCTGAGTTTGCTTACACTCTCAAGAGTGAGCAAAGTAAGCTTTTCAACTCTTTTTGACGGGCATTCCGCTCGTTTGCTCTCTTGGCTCCTTGGGTTTCCAGATCCCTCGGTCTCCTCCAATCGAAAAGGTTGCATGTACAGGATCAGGTAAGGAGATCTTTGGCTGTCCATGTCACAGCTCTCTCATTTAAAATGGGAGAGCTGCTCCTTAAGCTTCTACTACTGGCAGCGGCTGAACTGTCTCCAGACACACCTCTGGTCCTAGTCACTAACATTTTATCCTATGTAATTTAATTATTTTAATAATTTATGTTTTTTACTCAAACATATTTTAATTAAACTTTCAGTACCCTGATAAATTAATTAAGCATCGTAATGTTAATAATTATATATACTATATATATTATATACTATAGTATATAGTATAGTATATGATATATCAAGTATATATATAGTATATATATGAGTTACTATATATATATATATATTATATTACTATAATATTATTATAGTATAGATATTATTAATTTGGTTATATATTTTCTATTTACTAAGTAATTAATTACTTGATAACTAGTAACTACTAATCAGTAAATTAATTAATTTATATAATTATTGACTTAATTACTTATGTAACATATGATAATAAGTATACGATAATTGAATAAAACTACTGAACTACTGATAGGAACAGATTCACAAGGAATTTTGGAAATAAACTCGTTGTGCTAAGAACAGGTTGCACTTTTCACTCGTCTTCTTGTTTAGCTTTTGACACATTATTCGTGATTAGTTATAGAACGTAAGACTGAAAAATTATTATTACACACTTATCACTACAATGCCCACGCCTTTTTCATACCAATATATAAACCCGTTTGTTTCGAGAGTGGAGACTTGCCATCAAAAGTTCTCAAGGCTGGGTAATTTGCTTAATTCATTTAAAAAATTCCATAAGCCGAGAACGAACCTAGCCGCGGAAAAAATGCAGTGCGGGCTCGTTGCTTGTCCGACTATTTTAACAAAAAAGAATTTCGCTACGACTACGGGCTGATAAGATTGAGTAGTGGCGGCGCTGCCGATTGCCCGAATGAGCCGAAATCCGTTGGCGGCAGCCCAGCTATGGTATTATAGCATATATATATACTATATGTATATATATGATATATAACTATAATATATATATTATATATGAATATAGATATATATATATAGTATTATATATAGTAATTATATATAATATAAGTTATATAATTAATTATCATAGTTATATATATATATATAGTATATATTATATATTATATAGTATATAATATTATATAATATATAGCTATATTAATAAATTATAGTAAAATATGATATTATATTTTAATATATATATACTATTATATATAGTAGTAGTATTACTATAGTACCAAATAGTTATAGTACTATATTATTTTTTGATAGATAGTATATATATATATATATATACATATATATATATATATATAATATATTATATATATCTATATATATATATACTTATATATATATATTATATATACTATTAATATATATATATTTGTTAATATATATATTAGTATATATATATATATATATATATATATATAATATTATAGATATATATATATAATACTAGTATAATCTTAGATAATAATGAAATATGATATATATGATATATACTATACATATGATATATATATATATAATGATATTTTGCATGGGACAAGGTCATTAAAATTGTCAAGTTCCAGCGAAAGGAGTTGTGGTAACTTCCCAAACAGGTCTAAATTTAGGCCGACACATGCATGGTTCCATTACACGGCGTTTGAAATGTGCTGTAAGGTCAAGAAAGTAATAGGATAGGGGCGAAAGATAAATAAAGGGTAGTGTATTTAAGAACTTCACCTGTGAAGTTAATATAAGATTGAGCATAGCAGGTAAGTCTGGGGTGAGAGAGAGAGTTGGAAGAAGAAAAGAGGTAGGTGTGTTGAAAGGTGTTTCACGCGAGCACTTCTCAAGGGAGAAGATATGTGAGTAGAGAAATCAAAAGGGTAGTGTCAAATATGATAATGATAATATAAAGAGTGTGATGGAATAGTCTTGGAATGGGTTGGTCCGTGGAGTTGGCGTGAGACTTTGTGAGGACATGTGAGTAGAGAAATCAAAAGGGTTTGTGATATGATAATGTAAAGAGTGTGATGGAATAGTTTGAATGGTTGGTCGTGAGTCTGGTGAGACTTTGTGAGAGCTGTGTAAGAGACTGGAGAGAGTTTGTGAGATCTATGTAAGAGACTGGGGAGAGTTTGTGAGAGATATGTAAGAGAATGGAGAGAGTTAGTAAGAAGAGCTGTGTAAGAGACTGGATAGAGTTTTAGAGAGCTGTGTAAGAAACTAAAGAGAGTTTGTGAGAGCTGTGTAAGAGACTGGAGAGAGTTAGTGAGAGCTGAATAAGAGACTGGAGAGAGTTTGTGAAACCTATGTAAGAGAGTGGAGAGAGTTTGTGAGAGCTGTGTAAAAGATTCGAGAGAGTTTGTGAGAGCTGTGTAAAAGACTGGAGAGAGTTGGTAAGAGTTATGTAGGAGACTGGAGAGAGTTTATGACAGCTGTGTAAGAGACTGGCGAGAGTTAGTGAGATCTATATAAGAGACTGGAGAGAGTTTGTGAGAGCTGTGTAAGAAATTGGAGAGAGTTAGTGAGAGTTGTGTAAGAGCAAGGAGAGGTTTGTGAGAGCTGTATAAGAGACTGGAGAGAGTTCGCGAAAGCTGTGTAAAAGACTGGAGAGAGTTTGTGAGAACTGTGTAAGAGACTAGAGAGAGTTTGTGAGAGCTATGTAAGAGAGTGGAGAGAGTTAGTTAGAGCTATGTAAGAGATTGGAGAGAGTTAGTGAGAGCTGTGTAAGAGACTGGAGAGAGTTTGTGAGAGCTGTGTAAGAGACTGGAGAGAGTTTGTGAGACCTATGTAAGAGAGTAGAGAGAGTTTGTGAGAGTTGTGTAAAAGATTCGAGAGAGTTTGTGAGAGCTGTGTAAGAGAATGGACAGATTTTGTGAGAGCTGTGTAAGAGACTGGAGTGAGTTTGTGAGAACTGTGTAAGAGACTGGAGAGAGTTAGTTAGAGGTGTTGTAAGAGAGTGGAAGCAGGTTTGTTGAGAGCTGGTGTAAAAGGACTGGAGAGAGTTTGTTGAAGACCTATGTAAGAGAGTGGAGAGAGTTTGTGAGAGCTGTGTAAAAGACTGGAGAGAGTTTGTGAGAGCTGTGTAAAAGACTGGAGAGAGTTTGTGAGACCTATGTAGGAGACTGGAGAGAGTTTGTGAAAGCTGTGTAAGAGACTGGAGTGAGTTAGTGAGATCTATTTTAGAGAATGGAGAGAGTTTGTGAGAGCTGTGTAAGAGATTCTAGATAGTTTGTGAGAGCTGTGTAAGAGAATGAGAGAGTTGAGGGTCTGTGAGGCTGTGTAATGACTGCAGAGAGTTTGCTGAGAGCTGTGTAGAGACTGGAGAGAGTTCGGGAGAGATGTGTAAGAGACTGGAGAGAGTTTGTGAGAACAGTGTAAAAGACTGGAGAGAGTTTGTGAGAGCTATGTAAGAGAGTGGAGAGAGTTAGTTAGAGCTATTTAGGAGATTAGAGAGTTTAGTGAGAGCTGTGTAAGAGGGACTTAGAGAGAGTTTGTGAGAGCTGTGTAAGAGAGTGGAGAGAGTTTGTAAGACCTATGTAAGAGAGTGGAGAGAGTTTATGAGATCTGTGTAAAAGATTCAAGAGAGTTTGTGAGAGCCGTGTAAAAGACTGGAGAGAGATGGTGAGAGCTATGTAGGAGACTAGAGAGAGTTTGTGAGAGCTGTGTAAGAGACTGGAGAGAGTTAGTGAGATTATATAAGAGACTGAGAGGTTTGTGAGATGCTGGTGTAAGAGATTGAGAGAGTTAGTTGGAGAGCTTGCTATAAGAGATGACAGAAGTTTGTGATTAGCTGTGTAATCAACTTGAGAGAGTTTGTGAGAACTGTGTAAGAGACTGGAAAGAGTTAGTGAGAGGTGTGTAAGAGAGTGAAGAGAGTTTGTGAGAGCTGTGTAAAAGACTGGAGTGAGTTTGTGAGACCTATGTAAGAGAGTGGAGAGAGTTTGTGAGAGCTGTATAAGAGACTGGAGAGAGTTCGTGAGATCTATATAAAAGACTGCAGAGAGTTTGTGAGAGCTGTGTAAGAGATTGGAGAGAGTTAGTGAGAGCTGTGTAAGAGAATGGAGAGTGTTTGTGAAAGCTGTGTAAGAGACTAGAGAGAGTTTGTGAGAGCTGTGTAAGAGACTGGAGAGAGTTCGTGAGAACTGTGTAAGAGACTGGAGAGAGTTTGTGAGAACTGTGTAAGAGACTGGAGAGAGTTTGTGAGAGCTATGTAAGAGAGTGGAGAGAGTTAGTTAGAGCTATGTAGGAGATTGAAGAGAGTTAGTGAGAGCTGTGTAATTCACTGGATAGAGTTTATGAGAGCTGTGTAAGAGACTCGAGAGAGTTTGTGAGAACTGTGTAAAAGAGTGGAGAGAGTTTGTTAGAGCTATGTAGGAGACTGGAGAGAGTTAGTGAGGACTGTGTAAGAGACTGGAGAGAGTTTGTGAGAGCTATGTAAGAGAGTGGAGAGAGTTTGTGAGAGCTGTGTAAAAGACTGGAGAGAGTGTGTGAAAACTGTGTAAGAGACTGGAGAGAGTTGGTGAGAGATATGTAGGAGACTGGAA
Organism: Trachelipus rathkii; assembly: GCA_015478945.1. Taxonomy (NCBI): domain Eukaryota; kingdom Metazoa; phylum Arthropoda; class Malacostraca; order Isopoda; family Trachelipodidae; genus Trachelipus; species Trachelipus rathkii. Next base: position 13,974 of record JABUQX010046310.1, read on the forward strand.
AGAGTTTGTGATAGCTGTGTAAGAGACTGGTGAGAGTTTGTTACAGCTATGTAAGAAAGAGGAGAGAGTTTGTAAGAGCGTTGTAAGAGACTGGAGAGTGTTTGTGAGAGCTGTGTAAGAGACTGGAGAGAGTTGGTGAGAGCTATGGAGGAGACTGGAGAGAGTTTGTGAGAACTGTGTAAGAGACTGGAGAGAGTTAGTGAGAGCTATGTAAGAGATTGGAGAGAGTTAATGAGAGCTGTGTAAAAGACTGGAGAGAGTTTGTGAGAGCTGTGTAAGAGACTGAAGAGAGTTTGTGAGAACTGTGTAAGAGACTGGAAAGAGTTAGTGAGAGGTGTGTAAGAGAGTGGAGAGAGTTTGTGAGAGCTGTGTAAAAGTCTGGAGAGAGTTTGTGAGAGCAGTTTAAGAGACTGGAGAGAGTTTGTGTGATCTGTGTAAGAGATTGGAGAGAGTTTATGAGAGCTGTGTAAGAAATTGGAGAGAGTTAGTGAGAGCTGTGTGAGTGGAACCGCTCCAGATGTTATTTAATTATTTTGAATTTAAAAAAAATATTTGGATGGGCAAAATCTTTACATAAACATTTATAAAATTGCATTTAGGTCGTTTTCCTGCACTACTGAATTCAGTTGTGCCAAAGAAGAAATAAAAAAAGTTTTCAAGTCTATTCTTAGCTGAAACTTTTTCATTCTTCTAATCATTTCCAGGATCGCGAGTGTGGGTTCGATAAGGAATGCTCACAAGGTTGTTATTTTTCTTTCTTTTCTCTGACCCTTGCTTTCTGTTCTTTGATTTTTTTTTGAATATATATATATATATATATATATATATATATATATAATATATATATATATATATATATATATGATATATAGGTTTTTTTATTATATATATATATATATATATATATATATATATTATATATATATATATATATATATATATATATATACGTCTGAGACTTCGTTGTGTGAGCATGTCTATATAATTGAGCTCTGAGGATTTTGTTGTTAAATCAGTTGATTGAGTTTTTTCGAATTGAACTTTGTATTGAAAATCGATTTGGTTCTTGATAGATTGTTTTGATAAGTTGGGTCTTTAATAACCACATATTTAATTAAAACCACATAATTAATTAAAACGTATTTGAAGATTTCTAGGTTAAATCTTCTAAAAACAGACTAGTAAGTTAAAACTTGTGCAAATAAAACCTTAAGCTTTATGAAGGTTTGCGAAATGGTATTGGAAATGATGCGATTGTGGTATCTACAGGCTTGATAAAACCAATTGTGACTTTGAAAATAGATTGGTATAGTTTTGCAATATTTGAAACTTCCTAAATAGTTCACGATTAACGTATTGAAAGTTTAAATTTTCGTGAAGCTTTTCTATGCAATTGAAGTAAGTTGACCTAAGATTCTTTAAAAAGAAATAAACATCAAGAATAACATCGGATTTTTAAGAATTGGTATGCTGGTTTGTATAAGTAACTTATTAAGAAAAACCATAAGTATTTTGGAGACTGGAATGCAGTATACTTCAAGAATCATTTGCAGTATTTATTGGAGGTGCGATTTGAAGATATAGTTTGGTTACGAAGAGGCAAGATTGTATCACCAATTGAAATTAACTCGATTAAGAAAAATAATTAAATAAAACATTACGTAATAGTGTAAGTAAGGATTGACAACTAGAAAACAACTTATTATTTTATTGAGTTCTTCAAGTATATGAACGATAGATTTGTATTCCGATATAAAGTAAATATAATTAAAGTGTAAAATAAAAAATAAGTAAAAATACACCTTGGGTATATTAAGAACAACAAGGACAATTGTTGAGAAAGAATAAAATAAATAAATTCGTAATACCGTTTGTTGATATAGAATAAATAAATTAGTAGTACTGTTTATTGATACGTTAAATTTGGAAATAAAATAATATATATGGGTGTGTGTGTTTATGTGTGTGTGTGTATATATATAGTTATATGTAAGTGTGTATGTATATGTGGGTGGGGTTTTGATAGAGTGTAGGTTTTAACCTTTTATATATCTTTTATATTTTTTATATTTTTATATTTTATATTCTCATTTTAACCTTTTATTGTTAGTATTGTTGTGGGTATATTCGGTGAGCGGGGTGGTGTCCTCAGGTGTTGGGAAGTACCTGGGGTGGGAAGTCCCACAAAACGTGCAGCCTGGGTGAAATAGATATAGAAGAAGGGAAAAGATGGGGAAGAGAAAGGTAATAAGGGTGGGGTGTATGAATGTGAGAGGGGTAAACGAAGATTTGAAGAGGGAGGAAGTGGGTTAATGTTTGAAGAAAGAAAGTTGGATGTGTTAGGGATAACTGAAACTAAGTTGAAGGGAAAGAGGGAGATAGATTTCGGAAAATACAAAGGTATGGTATCGGGGGTGAGCGAGAGAGTGAGGGCGAGGGAAGGGGTGGGAATAGTTATGAGGAAAGAGGTGTGGGATAAGGTAAGGGTGTGTATGTAGCCAGGTGAGTTCAAGGATAATGTGGGTAAAAGTGAAATGCGGGGGGGAAATGTGGGTTTTTATATGTGCATATGCACCAGTGAATGGAGGGAGGGAGGAGGAGAGAGAAAGATTTTGGAATGAGTTGAACGAGTGCTGGGAAAGTTTTGGGGGTAAACGATAAAATTGTCTATTGGGAGAATTACAATCAGGAGTGGGTTAGGGAGGGGGTGGGTAAGAATAATAGACCATTTGGGGTAGGGGAGAGGGAATTGTTATATGGAGAAAGGGTCTGTTAGGAGTTGTCGGGTGTTGAAAGAAGAATGAAGTGGGGAATACGTGTTCAAAAAAAAGCTGAAAATCATAAGTATACATGGAAGAGTGAGATAACGGGGGTGAGGGACGGTACGGATTATGTGTGTGTAAATGGGAAGGATAGAGGTAGATTACTAGATGTAAAATGTATTTAGAGGGGCGGGGAGGGCGGATATCGGATCATATTTGGTGGTTGCAAAGAGATTTAGGGTGGGAGGAGAGTGACGATTAAGGAAGGGGAAGAAAAGAGGAGAGCTTGGAGGTGATAAAGGTGGAAAAATTAGGAGACAGTGTGTAAGCGGGAGTTTAGGAGAGGTATGGAGGATAGGAGAGACGTGAGAGGGACGGGAATGGGGGAGGTGGAGGGGGAGTGGACGAGATTTAAGGAGGCAGTATGTGAAGAGGCTAGAAGGGTATGTGGAGTAAAAAGGGTGGGTGCAAGCAGAAGGAAAGGGAGCGAATGGTGGAGTGAGGAGGTGAAGGAGGTGGTGAAAAGGAAAAAGGAGGCTTTTGTGAAATGGTTGGGAAGTAGGAGAGAGGAAAGCTGGGAGGAATATAGAAGGGTTAGAGTGGAAGCAAAGAGGGCGGTGGAGAGGGCGAAGAGAAGAGCAAAAGATGAGTGGTGTAGAAAGGTGACGGAAAATTTTGAATCAGGAAGTAAGATGTTTTGAAAGAAATCAATTAAATAAAGGAAGAAGAAGGGGGTGGGGGAGAGGATTAAGGGTAGAAATAAGC
>JABUQX010046310.1:25000-26598 GCA_015478945.1 Trachelipus rathkii
AAATTTAAACGGTAGTTTGAGCTACAACAAAATTAATAAAAAGTTCTCATATGTTGTTCTGATATATCTAGTGGGGGTAGGTTATTTGAGTGATACACTTCGTTAATAATTATGTCAATCGTATCAAGAACCGGTACATTTATGAACAAAGATTCTACATCAAGTGAGGCGAATATATTAGTGGCTTCAAGTTTAAGTTTGATAATTTACATAATGTTTCATTATTTGATTTAACTATGAAAGAGTTATTAAGATATGGTTGGATAATGCTGTTCAGATATTGGGCAATTTCGTGTGTAACTGTTCCGCACATAGATATTACAGGTCTCAAAGGTGATTTCTGAGTTTTTGGTATTTTAGGCATCCAAATATTATATATAGTATATATAATACCAAAACCCCAACCCACCCAAACCACAAACCAAACCCCACACCACAACCCCACCACCCACCACAACCCACAACCGCCACACACCCACCAAACACCCACACCTCACAACAACCAACAACACCCCACAACCCCAAGCAACACACCAAACCCACCCCCCCCCCACACCCACACCCCACATAAAGTCCGATAGACAAACCACCAGACAAACCCCACCAGACAAACACCTATATAGCTTAATATATATATTTATATATATATTATATATAATTATATATATATATTATATATATATATTATATATATATATAAATATATATATATATATATATATATATACTAATATATATTATTTATAGTAGTAATGCTACAGTTTGACCGTGGCCGCCGATTTCTCAAAAGTATAAAAGGTATTGGCTTCAAACTTGGAATATAATCTATGTAGGGTTAAGCTCGAAACAGGGTAAATTTCCAAGTCTTCGTAGGATGTATATAGAGGCGGGGTCGCCCCGAGGTGTTCAACGCAAATATTGCGCTACGCTCTTGTTGCCCGATCTGAGCGAGCAAGATTAGGTCTAAATTGAACACCTGGAGGTCAGACAGACCGAAGGTCTGTGTTAGCCTGTTTGTTTGTTTGTCTGTTTGTATTATTATTTATTATTATTATTATTATTATTATATTATTATTTTATTATTATTATTATTATTCATTATTATTATGTATTATTTTTATTATTATATTATTATTATTATTTTATTATTATTATTTATTATTATTTATTATTATTATTATTATACGTCGAAGAAGTGATTCCCGAAGGGATCCAACTTCTTGAGTTTTTTTTTTAAGTCCTTTCTGGCGTGTCCTTCAGCGTCGATTCAGCCTCTGCACTGCCTCGCACCGCACAGCACCGCACCGCCTCCGTCTACGCACCACGTTCTGGCTAGAGTTTGAGACATGGTATCTCTGTCAAACTTGGTACCCCGTTTGGGGATAACGTAACCTCGTCGTAGACGAAGTTACGCCCCCGTGGATCCCCCGAAGGACCCCACCTTTAATAAAAAAATCGAAGTGTTCGTATAAGGCTGGTTGAAATTTGGTGAGAAGATTCAGAGTGTAATTTCTAGAAAGAGTTGGTTGGAGTCTGAGGAGTGGGCTCCGGCACCGGTGCTGGCTCCGCTGCGGTGGCCCAGTTAATAAACAATCGTT
>JABUQX010046311.1:0-7500 GCA_015478945.1 Trachelipus rathkii
TTGCGACGCTAGACACCACCCAAACTCTCGAAATGCTTGATCGGCATTGCGCAGCTTCCATGCAGTAAGCACGCTTCTTGTCCTCGACCTCTGAGGACGCGCATTAGATGAGCTCCTGTGCAGCTAGCTCCTGGCCACTGATTCCGTGGAGTCCAGCTTAACTACCTCTTGGCAAGACCTTTGTGAGGGCAGGTGGGACAGTCCTTACCTCCACCATGCTCCGCTATCGACTTTGCAGACTGCTGGCCCACAAGTCCCACCCGGCGCAGGAGACCTTCCACAACGGTGGAGGTTGGCGCGCCACCATTGACCTTCACCATTCCGTCCACGTTTGACTATCCCAACGCATACATTATACCGCCTCCCCCTCGCCCCTAAGGCCATATCCACCTGTGCGACTAGGATCGTCCTTCTTTCCGTACGACTCGAAGTCCTACCTGATGCATGGATAGACGGCCTGGTTACCAGCTCAATTCAACGCACTGAAATCCCAGTGCACTCATACCGCGCGCTCTCTACCGGCCGTTCCGACCGGTTTCTGCTTTGCAATCAGGCTTGGACGTTCGTTATTCCTCCTGCGGTAACAACAAGGTGTGACTGCTGAGTCACCGTGCTCACATATACCTTATTGTTCTTCCGCCGCTTACGACCTTCCGGCTCTCCACACATTCGGCACCGGAAGTGGTCTTGGGTCTTTGCCTTCTAGTTCATGCTTTCAGGGTCCCTCCTCGATCACTGTATCACAACGTACGCGTGACACGAGGGCAGGGAGATCTAGATAGGAAGGATTGCCTGGCTGCCGATATCCGGTTGACTACCGCCACTCGGTTGCTTGAGCTTCTTGCCTTTTTTCCTTTGGAGAAACCTTCGCGCCCAACGATGGAACAGCGCAATCTGTAGCATTGTTAAGATCTCGGCACGCGGTCCAAGCATCTGTCAATCAAGCCCCTCCTGCGGTCAGCCACTCTTTGTATCCTGCACGTCGCTTTGCTTCGCCCTTATCCGTTAGCCCTCCAATAATAAGCGCATAAAGCGAGTTCCTTAGCAAGAAGGCATTTCAAACACTCTTTGTGTACAACGTCTCTAACGCTGAATGGGCGGAGAACAAGATAAAATCGAAATGTGGATTTTTTTAGGCGTACATTAAGCAGTAGAGGAAACGGAATGATGCTCATCCATCAAAGCTATTACAGTCCCAATTCTCGGGAAAGTAGCGAGAGTCTTCGAAGAGTTAAAACATCACTTCTGTGATAGTAAGCGCACAAACAATGCAAAGTCTTTAATCTGCCGGATTAATGGCTGATATACTCTTAGGTTGTGAATAGATCTGTTTGGGAGGAGAGTATTATCTTAAGAATTATAACAGTGCTGTGGTGAGCATTTTACCAAAAGGAAAGAAGATCTGGTATGGATTGAATGATTGATGGCGATCTTAGCTCAAAGGTATAATCGTTCCACCCAGAATTGGTTGAGACGATCGGAATATGTGAGGTTCCCTAAGCAAGTTTGCCCCCCCAGATCGTCCGGAAATGGAGATATGAGATGGCATCCTTGGGTGGCACCCATCCTCTATTGTATGAGAGACCCAACCACTATCGATGTGTACACTAATGAGAATCCCCTAAATAGCGCACATCTCTAATAGTACATAGTAAACAATGAAATTAATAATAAATGCGATATAACTTTTTATTGGTCTTTTAGTAACTTACCTGTTACACTAATTATGAATGAACATTGGTCTTCTAAAGCATTCGCTCATCACATATTTCAATTCCCGTATATTTATCGATAAGTATCAGCATCCGCATCCCCGCATCTGCATTGAGGACTTGGTAACCCTTAAATAATAATAATAATAATAATAATAATAATATAATAATAATAAAATAATAAATAATAAGATATTCATAGTATAAGATTAATAATCAATAATATAATAATAATAATAATAAATAATATAACTATTATTATTATTATATTATTAATTTATTATTATTATTTAATTATGTATTATTTTATTATTATTATTATTACTCTAATAATATGATTAGCAATTACCTAGAAATGTATCTTCTTCTTGAATAAGTACTATCTATTCGCCATTTTATTATTATTATTATTATTATTATAATTATTATTATTATGTTTATTATTATCTCACCACAGAAAAAATGTTAAATTAATAATTTTTAAAGTTTATTTGTTACATTTAATAACAATTTTCAAAAACGCATTCGATTAAAACACAAGAAAAACAGAAAACATTTTCAAAAACAATAATTGGAATTCGTGACGTAGCGATGAGTACTTTGTGGTTTGATACACTAATACCATTTTACTTAGGTATTGAGAGTGTGTTTTTTATTACCGTTAAATATGCACATAGGGTGTTGAGGTTCTTGGGGGTGAAACTTACACTTAGCATATGTAACACAGAATCTTAACTTTTGTGAAAGCTTTTTATATACAGAGACATAAAACAACTTTTGAAAATAGCCTCTCCTTAATAAATCTAATAATAATAATAATAATAATAATAATAATAATAATAATAATAATAATAATAATAATAATAATAATAATAATAATAATAATAATAATAAATTATAATAATATTAATGAGATGAATAAATGAATAAAATAATTAATCATTAACATACCATAAAGATAATGATATAAATAATATAACATAATATTTAATAATAATAATAAATAATAATAATAATGATAATAATAATAATAATACTAAAATAAAAAATAACGGAATTGAGCATAGGATTGGGTGGGTTTTCTTTCCTTTTATTTTTCCCCCCACCGCCCGTCCTTGAATTATAAATTATCTGCCATGATGTGGTCAACAATAACGTATATAATTATATTAAAAATATAATATTATTATATATATTAGATAATAACTATATATATATATATATATTATATATTATATATATATATATATATATAATATATATATATTATATATATATCTATAAATATAGTTATATATACTCAGGGGCAAAGTATCGGCGTAAACCAATTTATAAGTGTTAGTCTGCATTTCATACACAAATTTATATCTATATATATAATATATATACGATATTATATATTATATATAATATATAAATATATATATATTATAATATAATATATAATATATATTAATATATATTTGATATATATATGTATATATATATATATTATAGTATAATATATATAATTATAATATATATATATATATATATCATATATAGTATATATAATATATTTATATATATATATAATTATATTATACTATATATATATATATATATATATATAAATTATATATATATATATATAACTATATATATATACTATTTTTATATAACTGTATATATATATAATATATATATATTATATATATATATATTATATATATATAGGTAATCATTATATTATATAGCTATTTGTTAGATCAAAAGGTTAATATTAGTATATATATATATTTATATATATACATCATTATATATATATATTCTATATATATATATATATATATATATATATATATATATATATATATATAGTATATATATATTATATATATATAAGTAAACTATAACACTAAAAAATCCTAATTAATAGCCTTTATAGGCTTAGGTCTGTGCTGTAAAATGTAAGAGTTAGCGAATTGCCTTTGAATTTGAAATTTGGCAAGTATGTAGTTGAATGTGGGTGATTTGCTACAGCCGAGTTTTCGTGTCCGTAGGACCCCCCTAAGTGGGTGTTGCCTATAGAGGTAGCTCCCGCTCCGCCCTGTTCCGCTTTAGAAAGACCCTGGTTAGGCTTATCGTGAAAGTAAATTTGATCTTGAACGATCCTTACGTTTTGTTATTATTCATTATTATTAATTATTATTATTATTATTATTTATTATATTATTATTATTATTAATTATTTTATTATTATTATTATTATTATTCATTATTTTATTATTATTATTATTATTATTCATTATTATTATTTTATTATTATTATTATTAATATTATTATTATTATTGTTATTATTTTATTATTATTATTATTATTATTATTATTATTATTATTATTATTATTATTATTATTATTATTATTATTATTATTATTATTATTATTATTATTATTATTATCTGACCATGAACGAGTCGAAAAAATCAATTTCCGAAGGGAATCGATTTTGAGTTGAAATCTATTCCCGCAGGGAATCAATTTTTACGCATGGAAGCATACATATACATAGGTTACGTGTCCATGCGGCCCCAGTAGGGGGTCCAGGCCCAAAAAATTAAAATGCTCGTAGAAGGCTGAAATTTGGTGATAGGATTCGGAGCCGGAGTCGGAGTCCGATTCGGATCCGGATTCGGATCCGGAGCCAGCACCGGTGCTGGCTCCGGTGCGGTGCCGAGTTATTAAATATTTGTACAATAATACAGTATTGGTGTCTTTATATATGTTATCGAACCCGTAGATCTTGAACATGAGGGTTATAAGTTCGTAATGGGTGTCGGATGACTCCCCGAAGGGGTCCCCAGAAAAAATGGACGAAATGCATAAGAGAAGTGGAGAAAGCAGTCGGAGTCGGAGTCAGAGAAGGAAGGAGTCGGAGAGGGAGTCTAAGTCAGAGGAGTCGGAGTTGACAACGGCACCGGTGCTGGCTCAGGTGCTGGCTCCGGTGCGGTGCCGAGTAAATAAATATTGGTTTAGTCCCATTTTAGTATCAAAATATATGTTTATATTGTCGTAGAACTCGAATATGAGGGTTGCAAGTTCGTAAAAGGTGTCAGTGGCACTCACAGAGGGGGGGTTTCTTCAGAAGAAAAGCACTGAACGCAAAACAGAAGAAGATGGAGGAAGGAAGAAGGAGGAAGGAGGAAGGATGGAGGAAGAAGAAGTCTATTTGTCGGGCAAATGAGTCATAGCCTGCATCGGTGCTTGGAGCCGGTGCGGTGCTGAGTTAGCAAACATTCGTTTGCTATTTTATTTTATGTTTCATTTTACATTTAATTTTTGTTTTCAATTTAAATTTTTTTTTAATTTATTTTCAAATTTTTATTATTTTTTTTATTTATTTTTAATTTATTTTGTTTTATTTGTTTAAAACATTTTATGTTTACTAAATTTTTTTTGCTTTTCATGTTTTATAACGTTAAAAATTTACGTTTTAACACACCTTAAAGTCAGCAAATCAGTTAATCAGTAAATCAAACCACCCATCCCCACCCATCTCCACCCTTCCCACCCCGCCCATGATCTATTGATCTATTGATTCAAGTACTATTTTGTATAACATAACACAAAACTTTTATTCTTTTCATGTTTATAACTTAAAAATTTACGTTTTTAGACGGATACCTCAAGCAGTTCACCATCCACCCACCCTTCCATCCTTGTTTAAGAAGGCTGAATGCTTGATGAGCTATTGATTCAAGTACATATTTTGTATAACCAATAACAACAAACTCGTTCTATGGTATTTCATTTGTCGAACATAACAACCTGATAGAAAATTACGTTTTTTAACATAGGAAGCAGTAATCCGTAAATCAGTAAATCAAAACCATCCACGCCCACCCCTTCCCCTGCCCATGATTCCTATTGATCCTATTGATGTAATTTATCTCAGGGTCGTCAATACATTTTGTATACAATAACAAAAACTTTTTTATGCTTTTTCCATTGTTTATAACCTTAAATAAATTTTACGTTTTTAACACAATAGAGCCTAAGAGCTTGCCAGTATAAGATCAACAGTAATCAAACCAACCAGTCGCGAGTCATGACCGAACCTGCCTCATACTCCAACCAGACAGGACCCAATCCACGTGTGGGTGGAATATATTGATCTATTGATCTATGATTCAAGTCATATTTTGTAATAACTATACACAAATTTTATTCCTTTTATGTTTATACAGTAAAAAAATTTACATTTTTACATACCCTAAAGCAGTAAATCAGTAAATCAGTACATCAAGCCACTTACCCACCACTCCCACGCCACATCATGAGTATGTGATATAGTGTAAGATCTATTGATTCAGAGTCATATTTTTAATGAACATATAACAACAAAACTTTTTATTTATTTTTATTTTATTTTTGATTTAAAAATTATTTTTATACAAAAGTTACTATATTACTCTCTCTATGAATGTGGTATTTTATTAACCTAGAAAATCGAACAAAATATTAGGATCGCTTATATTGTACCGGTATACTGGAAACGCAGATGTAAATGAACACACGTCCAGCTGCCTCCCTCTCACCCCCTCTGTCAAAGCCTTCCTATGTTCTATTGATTCTATTGATCTATTGCTTTTTCAAGTCACATTCTTGAGTAATCATATTTGGATAACATGATGCGATGAATGAAAACAAAGTGGTCTTTATAGCACTGACAGTAAGTACGAGTAATGCTAAAGGTACAAGCGCGGTTTTTACACAGTCCTAATAAAGCTACATTAGCATACTTGAATTAAGATAATTATGTACAACGACAACTAACACACCTGAAGCCCGAAATAAACTGTTAACATTAAAAAGTTCCACACTTAACAACAGTAAAGTAACTAACATAGCATACAAAAACGTAACCTATTCACACTTATTCAAGCATATCTCTAACATATCCATGTTAATTTTACATTAGCATGGTAATATTTAACAAAAATTTATCATAACCTTATCTAATTATCATACTGATCAACGAATATATGCTATTAGTGGTATTTGGTAGAGGGGGTTCGCCATGAATGAGAGGTAAGTTGAGTTCAACCAAGTCCATGCTATTGTTTGGACTTGGTTAGTCGTTAGAAGAGCAACCAAAAGGCTCATGTTTAGGAATGGAATCGATATCAGCATCTGCCAAGCAAGCAGATTCAGAAATGGATGGAGAGTATGGGACTGTTTCCATGGAGACAGTGTAGGAAGGTGTTACCGGAGAAATGTAACTTTTTGTAAGGATGTTGGAGTTGCAATATTGCGATCCGTTGGGTTACGAAGGTCAAACGCTCTAAACTTTGTCAGCAAGCCATCAGGTGGATCATCAGGTGGGCAATTTTTGGGGGTGGATCATCAGGTGGGCAATTTTTGGAAGACTGGACAATTTGAGTTAAGATGGGGGAACTCTGGGTCCCCTTTTATGCCGCTAACAGATGCATAACGCTTGGAGCGCTTGCGGTGTTTGGTTTGAACGGTTTCCACTCATAAAAAGTGGGTCGTCACATCAGGCTCCATTTGGGAACTATAATCCATTTCATCCGCTAAGGTATATAATAATTTAGGAGTGTTGGGGTTGGAAGTTTGGAAGAAGATTTATAGGAGTATTCGGAAGAGCTGTAATATTCCTGAAAGCTATCAGAAGGTTGGTTGGTGGGTTGTTCGATAGCTTTAATTGTTTGGGTACAATCTATTGATGTCATTACTTTTGTCTCAGGAATAGATTTATGGCAATGTCTCTTCTGAGTTGCATTTTTT
>JABUQX010046311.1:20000-35000 GCA_015478945.1 Trachelipus rathkii
TTCTCCTCCTATCTTAAATAGATTTCAGTTGGCTGGCAGCATGCCAAGCTTACTTCTAACGTTTGTTAAATAGTACACAATTGGGGATATGGACGTCAGTCCCTTTACATTGTGTGTACTCTTCTGTAAGATTAATATACATAAAATAATGAACGTTATCAAAACATATACACACATCACACACACATATATAATATATATATATATATAATATATTATATATATAATATATATATATATACTATATATATATATATATATATATCTTATATTTATATATATATTATATATATATATATATATTATATATATTATATATCTATATATACTATATATTATATATTTTAATTATAATTATATTAATATATAATATATATATATATATATATATATATGTAATGCGATTGGTTGAAAAGATATTAAATTATATGTCATAAACTTACTCTTCCAGCGTATAAACAAATCCTTTGGCCAGGCCCCCGTGACAATCCAATCAACTAACACTTTCTAAGATTCTCAAACCTATATTGTAACAGTATCCAGGCCTCCTGTTAAATGAGTTATCGGCCTGTGCAATACTACAGTGCAATTTTATACTTAAAACTCACCAACGTATCTCCCTGAAGACCCTTCAAGTGAAACAACGGTTTGACCGAGTTCGTTGCCTTATATGAAAACAGTTCAGTCAATATTATTCCTTATCAATGAATAAACCTGTTTTATGATCAATCTTTTGATCATGAAACCAATGTCTTTAAGACTTAAAATAATGACTACTTGAAAATTTGAATAAATGAGAAAATAAATTACGTTTGGAAACACTCAAGGAAACTATTGGAATAAATTTAAAATACTTTAATAAAAAAAAATAAATGAATATGTACTGCTCTTACAAAACTAGGTTTTATAAATCCATGAACATGCAGTTAGATGTCCGCAGGTATCTACATAGATATGCCGACCTTAATATACACGTTTATTAAAAAAATGTTCATACATAAAATATATACAACAAAAATTAATGAAAAAAAATTATGATATATATACATATATACATATATTTATATATGCACTTCAAAATCGATGCTCAATAACCCAGGAATAATTTGCAACACAGTTAAACAAATAATAAAAATGTTCCTTCATTAAATTTATATAAATCCTCACCCATAAATATGTATATTAAAATAAATATAAATTTTATTTTAGAATTATTATATAGTATATATATATATATACTATATATAATATATATATATAATATATATTAGTATATATATATACATATATATAAAATATATATATATATATATATATATATCAATATATATATAATATATATATATATATATATATATATATATTATATATATATATAAATAAACAAAACATATTAACAAAAATTACAGACTGACCTGATTTGATAAGAGATATAAAATCTTTACTTGAAAATTAAATGAAATTTGGACATTTACAAAACCGACGCTCGATTTTTTTAAGTGTGCACAAGAAATGCCAAGACCAGTGAAATAAAACAGCTGTTTCTCCAATGCAAAGAGTTGCCTATTAGTAATTTAATAACAATCTTTTTAACAAACAAATTTTACTTTGACAATTAACCATATTTCAAATATAAATATTAAACTGATAAGGAACGTGTTTATATTTATTTTACACAAAATAATTATTGCGAACTTCAATGACAATAAATTTCATAACACATAGCTTACTTGCCAGTAATATCTAGCAACAATTTGGACACAATGCACTTTGCAAACTCGTATATGCAGACGACGCTTTGAAATAGCAATGCATATAATAATTACAATATAAACACAATTACTTTAAAACACAACTTTAAATACCTTTATCTTTACAATAAAATAAATAGCAATATTTTCCACATCGAAATTATATCACCATATTAAATTTAAACACATATTACATTTACTTTGTAATAAAACATAAAAACAAAACACTTCTTGGATACAAAAATATACACACTAACAAATAATAAAATTGATCGGAACATACGAGGCGTTAAGAGCTACCAACTATATACAACTTGGATTAACAACAATGAAAGCGAAAAGATACAAAATATTCTCATTTTTACTATTTATATAAATTACAGTAATTTAGATTACGCCTTCTTATCCAATCACAATCCTTAAAACAATAAATAAAATGATGTATATATTTATCAATTAATTTAGTAAGACAAATATATACCAAACATTTAGAGAGAATGAGAGATTGGTATTTCTTGTAAAATCGTACTTCTTCTCAAGAAATGACAATCTTTCATTGAAATCAAAATATAAAAGCTAACAAAAATTGAAGATTGTGCGCTGCCACACCTTATAAAATAATGAATTTATTCAATAAATATTTATATTATATATAATTATATAAAATCGTTTATATATTACGTAAATTACGTAAGTAATCCTTTTCAATGCTTTAAATATTATCTCATATCATATTAAATTTTTAAACATGCAAAAAACGTTTTCCATTTCGTACGGATTCGGTTGGAATGCTTGTGGAGCAACCATATTTTGAAACTACATCCTTATCTGGCCGATTACGCGTCCGGCCACATTTTGATTCCAATATTCTTAATGAAAGTTTGTATTAATAAATTATTTTTCTTTGCTTTTTACACATTTATCAATATAAATAAACTGCACGAAAACGTAACGGTTTTCCCTACAATTTGTCATCATGAGTTTTTTCGGCTTGTTTCCTCGGGCGAGCGAAGCGAGCCCTCTGCGCGTGCGTAGCACGTGCTCAGGGGACAAGTCTTGCTCCGTTAGGAGCAAGCCAAAGGCTTGTAATAATAATAATAATAATCAATATATAATAAAATTGTAATTTAAGAAGTAAAAATAATAATACATAATATCAATAAATAATAATAATAATATAATATAATATAATAATAATAATAATCAATATAATAATAATAATAAATATTAATAAATAACTTTGTAAACAACGACCAATGAGAATCCGATTTTTAATAATAGTTTTCAAAAGATGAGTTTCTTCATTGGTTGTTGTTTTATTTTCTTATATACAAACATATTTACACGATATTTTGGACTGGACTTCTGCAGCAACAATCAAATATGTATAATATATTATATATAATATATAATAAATATATATAATATTATATATATATATATAATATATTATATAATATATATAATTATATATATTATATATATATATATATATATCATATAGTTAGTAACGAAAAATATATTGCAATGGCAAATATTGTCCTTTACTTAAATTCATAAATGAAAGTAATGTATATATTTCATGTAGCCACTGCATTACACTCTTTGGCCCATCCATTACTAGAAGCAAATTGGTACATTTTGCTTTATGTAATGAGGTTAAAACATTGGTTCATTTACAAGCGCTCCTTGCTTCAGTAGAGCTTTTCTGATGAATGGAACCCAATTACGTCGGCATATCGACCTGCTTAGGTAGTCGCTATGATTTATCTTCCCACTTATATGAGTTTAACGGTAAATTGAATCTTTGCAAATATAAGCCACCTCATATACCCTATTATTCTTCATACTCTTCCTTGTTCATCAAAGCCCGTCAGCGGTCTTGGTCGGACTGAAGGATAACTTCCTTTCCGTAGAGGTATGGCTCGGAATTTTCTGATGGCCTCATATACCGATCGCTAGGCCTCCTTCTCCAAGTGAATACCTCTTTGGGTGTTACAAGACACTTCTTACTTCACCCGTAGGCCAGATCGGATGGGAATTACTCCGTCTTCTTGTAGGAGGACGTATCCCAGTGAAGTACCGGACGCATCCACTTGCAGCGTGAATGTCTTCTCCAACTCTGGCATCTTCAAGATAGGCTTCGAGCTCAATGCTTCTTTCAACTTCTCAAACGCCTGCTGATGTATGGATTCCTACCTAATCTTCGTTGGCTCACCCTTCTTTGTTAAGTCGGTCAATGGCGCTGCAATTTGTGCATAATTCTTTACAAAATCCTGGTAGTAACCAGTGAGCCCTAAGAAAGACCTTACTTGCTTCTTATTCTTAGGTGGCTCTGTTTTCTTAATTTTGATCACATTGTCTTCATGTAATCCTTTAGTGCCATTGCCCAATAAAATGACCTAAAAACTCAACACTCGACGAGGCGAACTCGCACTTCGTCGGCCGGATGGTGAATCCCTCCTCTTGAAGTCTTTGTAGTACAGTCTTAAGAGTCGGGTGTTCGCGCCGGGTCAGAGGATATTTGAACCTATCTTCGACAAAATAGTCGGCGCTGCGTTCCTCTCGTCTAATATTCCTACCACATGACTTAACTGCCGGCAATTTTACTTAGATACTACACTTATCAATTAATTCTCCATAATTTTACAGACCTTTATTCCAGACCTACATCCTCTTCCTTCTTTGTATCTCCCATTTCTCCCACTTCTCATAATAATCACACATTTCTTTAATCTTACTAGTGGTCTCTTTCCGACACTTGTCTCCCTTCCGCTAACTCCTATCAGTCTTCTTGCAAACAATATTTTTCAGCACATGATACTCTTGGCATGTGTTTTCTTTATCATGCACCAATAACTTCTCACTTCTTACAACGTTACACTCTTCTCCTCCTTTATTAACATTCTCTCTTTAACCCTAACCGAAGTATCTTTCTCACCCTTCTCCGCAACATATCTTCCTTTATTTTCCAAACATTTTCCAAGCCGCCGCTGATGTCTTCTCTTAAGAATTCTTTTCCAAACCTTTCATTGTGCATTTGCATCATTAACGACTGTACCATTTTGTCCATGGAAGTCTCGGGCGTCTCATCTTCTCTCACTTTACCATAGTTATTCTGGCACAATGAATTTTACCAATTTACTAAACAGTTCAATGAACTTTACTCTCCCCTTGTTTCTCTTCTTTTAACCCTAAACGCAATGAATTCCCGACGGTCCGCAATCACTTGCTGAGAATAACTCTTTAGCTTCTCTCTGCGTTTCGGCATACCATCACAAACTTCCTTTATACTACATTCTTTTTCTTCCTCTCTTTGAGACATCGCATCTTTCATTTCATCTAATAATTTCGCCGCACCCTCTTATGACTTTCTGTGCAGTTATGTTTCTGCGAGGTACTTCCTCAGCCACAGCTACTGCCTTTTCCTTGATGGAACTTTGTATGTGAACGACTGCATCACCTCTCACCATCTCATCATCTTCATACGCACGATCTGTTTCATCAGACCACTGTGTGACTCTTCTTTCAAGTGATGTCTCTGGACATCGCGTTATTCCTTGTGTCTTCTTCATACATCTTTTAGTGGTTTTGGTTAGGACTTATCTTCTCTTTTCGCCTCGTAACTTCTTCATCCTTAAGTGAACTTGGAACCATCATCAGCCATCAGTGGATGGGTCGGTGGTTGGTCGGACACTCTTATTATTGACGCCAAGGTCTGTGGCCCTGACGGTTTCTCCCTCCTCGTAAACATTCTTCCCCCTCCAAACTCGCCATTCCAAAATTAATGATTCGTTTGACTCAGAATTCTTCTTGTGGATTCTTCCCTCCAGCGTTCTCAGAGATGGAGACAGCAAAAAACTTCTACGGTTTAGCTCGCCTCACTTTACCGAGGCCCTCGACACAGGTCGAGACTCCCAATGCGAGGTTACGGCTGACTTAGGGGTAATGCGCCTTTGACATTCCCAATCGACTAAATCATAGCACGACTTACAGGCAGCATGCTGCGCGTTTTGTCCTACCAGTAATTAAGGGGTATCCACATCAATTACTTGCGAGAGGAGTTCATCACCGTCGTCCAACAATCCTTATTTTCACTGTTGTCTCCAACATAACACTTCTTTCGGTACGAACTTTTCCCGCCACAACTACTACGTTACCACAAGTATCTCGGGAGGTTTCTGACTTGCAAGCCATTCACGTCCCACTCACGTTCAGGGCTAGGTGCGACATTTTCGTCATTTTCCCTTTCTCTATTTCATTCATGGAGTTCGGCTCTCTCACCCTGAACCATTCAGCGACTTTACTGCAGCTATCAGAGACTCCGGATGCTCCCGTGCTCTTTGCTTCTTCCTTCTGTTTGCCTGAATTACTTTGTCCTCTACCACTATTATTGAAATATGGAGGGGCTCTACAATCTCTTGCGAGATGCCCTCTCCTTTGACACTTGAAGCACGTGATCACCTCCCTGGGCTCACTGCTTCTGCGACGATGACCCTGTCTGTCGCCGCTTCCTCCACCGATCTTGCTTTCATTGTTTGTTGCTCTAGATGCATGTTGGTTGCTTCTTTTATGATTACTATTCGTAGAGTAACCATTGCCTCTCGATCTAAAATTATTATTGTTATGGTGACTCTTTTTCGCGTGATTGTGATTCCGTGCGTGACTGTTAGATACAAGTTTTATCTCATGAGCTGCTAAATAGTTCTCAGAGCTATCTACTATCTTGTCGATACTCTTTTCGTTCCTCTCTTTCAAAAAGATGGAGAGTTTCTCTGGCACCGTACATAAATATGTGTCAACAGACAAGAAGTTTATAATGCCACTAGCGGTCATTTCAACGTTCGCCGCGGTTATCCATTTCTTCAATGAATCGACGATCCTCCTAATATATTCGCTTGGGTTGTCGTCCTCAACCGGGCGTATATTCTTATACCTGGTGCGGTATCCCCCTTCTGTTAGGTTATACCTAACCAACAATGCTCTTTTTAGACTCTCGTAATTCTTTAACTCTTCCACAGAGAAACTATTGTATACCCCAACTGTTTTTCCAGTTAAGAAGGATCCTAACGCAAATGCGTACTTCTCTTTCGGTACATCATGGAACACAGCCATTTTCTCAAAGTATGACAAATAATCCTCTATGCTATTAGTTTCTTCATTGAAGAAAGGGATCTTCATTTTGGGGCACCTATTGGCATTGGGAGCGCTATGAGTATTCTGGGTACTCTGTAAAATCGTTGCAGCATCTTGCTGACGTTCATCTTCTTCAAGCGCTAACTTCTTTTCCTCCAATGCAGCAGCTATCTTATCGGACAAACCCAATGATTTACACATTTCTACAAACTCAGCATTAGAAGTAGCCATTGTTATAATTGTTGTATACAAAACAAATTATAAAATATACCGTTCGCTAACAAAGTCACTTCTTGACGCACGAATCACAAATCACGTTTTCTACCAAAATTCTGAAATTTGGCTCCTACTGATACACGTATGAAAACCAATTTCTAACCGCAAAATTACAAATATATATATATCAGGCCCGTAGCCAGGAATTTTTTTCGGGAGGGGCTGCGACTTTCGCAAGTGGTTACATTTCAAATGAAGTTAAATTATATATATATATATATATATATATATATATATATATATATATATATATATATATATATATATATATATATATATATATATATATATATATATATATATATATATATATATATATATATATATATATAATTATCATAAGAGCCATCGTTTTTATAAGGTCAATTTCAGTTTCCTTGCTTTTTGACTGAGGTGATTCAAAATATTTTCATTGTTGACTTCTGTGCTGAGATCTCGATGATTTGACAGTAAAGCAAGACCTGCAATGCGATCCTCTCCAACACTATTCCGTAAATACGTTTTCAGACGCATTAATGTCGAAAAGGTTCTTTCTACTGTTGCGGTGGATACAGGCAATACTGCTAAGATATTCAGGAGAGTAGCAATGTTAGGAAACCTCCTCTTGTCACACTTAGCCAAAGCACCGATCGCAGTTTTTGGTTTTTCATTTTCTAGCAGCCATTTACGCTGCCAGAGACACCACTTCCTTTTAGTGTATCCTCGTGAGGGTCTGGAAGGTCGTCTTTATAGAAAAGGATGCTTTTTTCAATATGCATTTAAGGTACATTGCACTTTCTGATAAAATATACTGAACTGAAATGATAGTGGTTTCATGCAAGAGAAATCGATCAGTCAACGAAAAAATCAGATCATCAATATACGGAATAAAAACTGAGATGCCTTAATAGGATTCGGGATCTGATGTAAGATGGACGATAGAAGTAAGTGGTTCTTCAAAACCTGGTCACCTCCATTTTCTGGAACTTCGTAGTTCTTGGTATTGTTTTTTAACAATACCTAAATAGATTGCAATGAGAGGTCGGGGGATTAAAATTCGGGAGTCGATCTGATGCACACCTGCGACAAATGACTAGTATCGTGAAAAGTTTTTACTTTTTCTTATCGATGTCACCGTTTTCTGATCGACGATTTCAAAAACTTTATCTTTAACAAAACTAATAATTTTATAAAAGTTTAAACACTTATTTATCAAAATATTTAAATGTTACTCCTATCCATATTATATACGTTTAACCGATTATATTGCTAAAATTATTTAATCCTTTCCCTATCTATCGTTCGCACCATCTGGTCTCGCACATTTTTTTTGATCCTCTTGTTATTTTGGTTACTACAAAACTCTTTTATTTTATCTTCAGAAGTTTTGTGCGCTTCTAACTCCCGATCGAAAAAGCGCATATTTGAGATGAATCCTAAGACGTTTCGAATTGCCTGAATTTTAGAAGAGTCTGAGAGACATAGATTTAAACAATGTGCTACACAATGTGTGTATGGAGCTTTAGGATACTCATTCCGAATAAAAGATTGCACTCCTCGGAATTCGCCTCTCATGGAAGAGGCTCCATCATATCCTTGGCCTCTTAAATTTTCGAGTTTTAAACCAAGATAGCCGAGTCTCTCCAAAATTACATTTGCCAATTCTTTCCCTGAGATATCATAAACCGGAACAAATGATAAAAAATCCTCTTAAAGTAAAAGGAGTATCACCTCCATCACCACCAATCGCGTACCTTACACAAAGTGAAAACTGTTCTGTTTGGGAAATATCCGTTGTTTCATCAGCTAATGCTGAAAAAAATGTTTTTATTAACTTCTTCCACTATTTTCCTTTGTGTAAGCTGACTAAATGACTGTATGATTTCATTCTGTATCATCGGACTCGTATACATTGAATTTTTGGACGATAGAAGTAAGTGTTTCTTCAAAACCTGGTCACCTCCATTTGCTCGAAACCTAAGAAGGCTTCTAAAATTTCCGTCATTTTCAGCTGGAGTTGATAATTCAATACGTCCAGTCACTTGAGCCCCTTAATGCAAGACCTTGCTGGCCACATAAACGTATAGTTTCAATTATTGGTACAAGTTTTTCTCTATTTTCCTTCACATTTTTCTTATTTTGAGTGTCCAGTTGTTTTGTCTATGCTTTCGATTTTTTTCTGAATAAGAGCTTCAATATTATCTTATATATATATATATATATATATATATATATATATATATATATATATATATATATATATATATATATATATATATATATATATATATATATATATATATATATATATATATACTATATATATATATGTATATATATAATAATAATATATATGTATATATATATATATAAAAATATATATATATATATGTATATATATATATATAATATAATAATAATATATATATAATATATATATATATATATATAAATATATATATAATATATAGAAATATGTAATAATAATAATAATATGTATATGTATATATGTATATATATATATATATACTATGTATAATAATATAATATAATAATATATATAATAATAATAATATGTATATATATAATAATAATATGATTTAATAGGTTTTGTTTTCTGCTGAAGAAAAGAGTTTCACTGTGAAAGAGATTTCGGGACTGTGGCCCCTCAGCCCCTGGCTACGCCCTGATGTAATAATAATAATATATAATAATAATAATAATATATATATATATATATATATATATATATATATATATATATATATACCATATATATATATATACTGGTTTAAACAAACTGTAGTAAAAATTTCTAAAAATCTTGCGGGAAAATAGTGTTTTCGCCCCAGAACACAAACTAAGTGAAAATCGGGAATTTCGAAATCACTATTTTCGCTTCGCTCAACTTTGTAAATTTTACTGCCTATCTAAACAATATTAATAAATATATATATATATATATATATATATATATATATATATATATATATATATATATATATATATATATATATATATATATATATATATATATATATATATATATATATATATATATATATATATATATATATATATATATATATATATATATATATATAACTATATATATATATATATATATATATATATATATATATATATATTTATATATATATATATTTTTATATATATAATATATATATATATATATATATATATATATATATATATATATATATATATATATATATATATATATATATATATATATATATATATATATATAATATAAAATATAAAGTATTAAAATTATTCCAGAGTTTAATTGTTTCCAAATAATGGGTATTGTTGCAGTAGCAAAATACTATTTCACCAATACGCATAAAATCGTATACGTTCAACTTCAATAAAATAAACCGTACAACGGACTATATTGACAGTTACAACACAATATCAACATATATCCCAAATGCCGATATTGGTGAAAATACTTAAACAGTGACTCTAGCACAGGTTCTAGCAAAGCAATTACGAATGAATACACTGTGCTCAAATATTTAGCAAAATAGCAAACTTAATTCACAACGAGGAATTCAATGATAACGATATAATGACTGAAGGGTTACAAAATAAATATCCCGAACAGGAATACCCAATTTAAATGTAATGGACTGGTTGAAAAGATATTAAATTAAATGTCAAAAACTTACTCTTCGAACTGATAAACAAATCCTTGGCCAGGCCCCCTTGACAATCCAACCAACTATCACTTTCTTAGATTCTCAAACCTATATTGTAACAGTATCTAGATCTCCTGTTGAATGAGTCACCGGCCTGTGCAATAATATAGTGCAACTTTATACTTAAAACTCACCAACCTATCTCCCTGAAGATCCTTCAAGTGGAACAACGGTTTGACCGGGTTCGTTGCTTTATGTGAAAACCTGATCAGTCAATACTATTCGTTATCAAAGAATTTACCTGTCTTGTGATCAATACTTTGATCATGAACTCAATGTCTTTAAGACCTAAAATAATTGCTACTTGAATATTTAAATAAACAAGAGAAATGAATTACCTTTGGAAACACTCAAGAAAACTACTGGAATAAGTTTAAAAATACTTTAATAAAAAAAAAATGAATATGTACTGCTTTCACAAACTTAAGTTTTATATATCCATGAACATGCAGTTAGATGTCCGAAGGTATCCACGTACATGCGCACTGAATATATAGAACCACAGTACTTAATATTAATTATATTTTATACTTTGAAAATGTCACTTGCAATACAGATCAACGACCATATATATATATACATGCGATATGTACATTTATATGTGCACGAATGTGTATATGCAAATAAATGTTAAACAATAGTAAAGAACTCTAATACTAAATTTATATAGATCCTCGCCCATAAATATGTATATAAATAAATATATAAATATTTATGTTCAAGAATGTATATAAATAAATAAAATATTTTAACAAAAATATACAGACTGGGTGATTTGATAAGTAATCTAAAATCTCTACTTGAAAATTAATCAAATTTGAAATTTAAAACAAATGTCGATTTGTCAGTGTGAACACAACATACAAGACCAGCTGTTTACATTAACAGTTACTCTAATGCAAGTGAGTTGCCTATTAGTAAATAAATAATTCTTTTGTTGCAAATAAAATCGTGGCTGTGACAGTTAATCATATGTTAACAAATAAATATTTAAACTTACAAATGTTTTATATTTATTACCACCATATAATAATTGCGAAACTTCAAAAAAATAAATTATCTTAAATACAAGCTTACCTGCCAGTAATATCTAGCAACGATTCAAAACAATGCACCTTACAAAATGCAATATTGCAGACGACACTCTGATACATCGATACACATAAGAAATAATATAATCACAAATGCTTTAAGAGCACAAACATAAATACCTTTATCTTTACAATAAGCAAAACTGCGATACTTTACACATTGAAATTAAATCACCATATTTAATTTGAAATAAATATTACAAACACTTTTACAATAAATCACAGAACAAACACTGCTTGGTTACAAAATATATACTTTAACACATAATAAAAATTGATCGAGATATATTAGGCATTCACAACTACCAACTGTATACACCTTGGGTTAACGACAATGAAAGCGAAAAAGATCCAAATTATTCTTGTTTTTACTATTTATACGAATCTCAGTAATACAGATTACGCCTCTTATCGAATCACAGCCCTTGAAATCAGTAAGTAAAATAATGTATACATTTATCAATTAATTTAGAAAAACAAATATATACAAGCCATTTCAAGGAAAGGCGGGATTGGCATTTCTTACAATATCATAGTATTTCTCAAGAAATGACAATCCTTCGTTCCAATCAGGATAAAAAAGCTAACGTAAATTGAGATTAAGAACTACCACACCTTAACAAAAAATATGCATTAAATGTTATTTATATATTCAATAAAATATTTATATATATATATATATATATATATATATATATATATATATATATATATATATATATATATATATATATATATATATATATATATATATATATATATATATAAAGTAATACGCAGTAGCCTTACAAATCGCTTTAAAAATATTAAACAAATAATAATAATAATAATAATAATAATAATAATAATAATAATAATAATAATAATAATAATAATAATAATAATAATAATAATAATAATAATAATAATAATAATAATAATAATAATAATAATAATAATAATAATAATAATAATAATAATAATAATAATAATAATAATAATAATATTATTATTATTCATAAAGCTTTGACACAACGACCAATGACAATTCACACTTTAAAAATAAGTTTCAAAAGGTGAGTTCTCATTGGTTATTGTTTCACCTTACAATATAAACATATTTACAGTATTTTGACTGGGCCTTTGCAGCTTACATTAGGAATATAGAACAAAAAATAAACGATATTGCAATGGCAACACGTGACCTCTATTATAGAACAAATAAATGAAACAATTTATATTCTTCATGTAATACTGCATTACAAATATATTTGAATAATCATGAAATATATATATATATATATATAAATATTTTGCCTGCCAAAATTTCTTTCTATGTAGCAAGAATAATAATATTAATGTCCTTTGAATAATAAGTAATATATATATATATATATAATATATATATATAATATATATTATATTAATATAATATATAATAATAATAAATAATAATATAATATATATATATATATATATATAATGTATATATATCTATAATATATATCAATATATAATAATAATAATAATAATAATAATAATAATAATATATATATAATAATAATATAATAATAATAAGAATATAAGATAATAATATAATATAATATAATCTTATAATATATAATAATATAGAGATAATGATAATAATATGTAATAATAATAATAATAATAATAATAATAATAATAATAATAATAATAATAATAATAATAATAATAATAATAATAATAATAATAATAATAATAATAATAATATATACCATTAATAACATAATATATATATATATATATATATATATATATATATATATATATATATATATATATATATATATATATATATATAACCATACTATGCACAAAATAATTATTCACATTAGATATTTGAGTTATCCCTATTATATAGTTTTCTTTAGCTTATAAATAATTCTGTGAGTAACTCATTGTTATCCTTTCAAATTCAGATATTAGTATTTAAATATATTAATTATTTTTTATCCGAAATCTGCATTCAGAACAAGTAAATGTTTATATTAATTTTTTTTTTTAAATAAAACAAGTGTTTTATTAAATTCCTAGGAAAAAAATACAACTTGTAAAAAAAATTAAATTCACGAATATGCATTGTACATTGTCTTCAAATTTTTTCTCCGTTTTTCGGAGAAGCACGAGCAGTCACTATTTATATTAATTGAAAATTACCATTATTCAATGGCGATGATTCTTACACTCTTTGTTTAAATTTTACATAATCTTTTATTTGTATTATGTAATGTATTCTTTCAGATGACCAATTTTCGCAAAAAAATGAGAGAATTTTACCATAACTTTACGAAATTTTGAAGTATAACCTAACCTAATGGATTTTGTTGGTCCCTACCTACCATTCCGATACTAATTTTATTATTGCCCCCTGGTTTAATAAAGGATATATATATATATATAAAAAAAAATATATATATATATATATATATATATATATATATATATATATATATATATATATATATATATATATATATATATATATATATATATATATATATATATGACATTACTAATAGCGTCTTTAATGTAAATAATACATCAACAAACTTTTATTAAATAACTAAGTGTGAATTATATAAAAAAAAAAAAATTTCAGTATCGAATCACCCTGCCTCATAATTATTATTATAAATACTACATTTCGTATCACAAACACAGGTTTTACAGTCTAAAATTAACTTTATTACATAAAAATCTGTAAAGTTAAATTTTCAATTTTGCCACATTACAAACAGGAGTGTTTAATGTAAAATAATAAATTAACCTTAAACTTTTATTAAATGGCAGGCGAAAATTAAAGAAAAAGTAGTCTTCAGGACAAATTGTAAACCTTTTCCGACAATTGTGTTTAGGACAAAGGAAACAAAAATTAAACTTATTATTATATATAGTACATTCTGTATCACAAATACACTTTTGAGACTCTAAAATTAACTTGCAATACATTAAAAAGGCAAGCAAAGTGATCTTATCAGACATTACACATTCCAAATCAAACACGTCCATCTTGAACAAAGT
>JABUQX010046312.1:0-5000 GCA_015478945.1 Trachelipus rathkii
AGAGATTATATATATATATATATATTATATATATATTATTATTATATTAGATATATTTAGTGATCGGGACGATAATCGTGCATCTCATCGGCAAAATCGACATACTTTTTTCAATCTTCATCGTCCAATTTTTTTGGCCGATAAGTTGAACCAAATATTAAGATTTTGAATATGTTAAAATCCATTTTTATATATTATATTATATATATTATATATATTATATATTATATTATGATATATTATATATTATATATATATATATTATATTTATTTATTAATATTTATTATGATTTATATATATATATATTATATATAATCATATATATATGAGTGATATTTGGTCTTAAAACCACACTACACACCTCCATTATTCAATTAAATATTAATAACTACAGGGAAAAGGAAAACATAGTTGGAATCTGGCAAATTTTATTGCGGAAACTGTAATAAAAAAAATAATAAAAAATCATGCTCCCAAAAACTACAGTTGCTAAGCGAAAAGGAATAATTTTGGAAATCCTTGTAAAATTTTAGTTAGGAAAATGTTAAAAAAAATAAAAATAAAATAAATATTGGCTATTTTTTTTTTAGGAAGAGGCAGGGGATAGTATATATATATATAATATTATTTGTAAAGGTTTTCTACACGGCATTGTAGGGGGCTCGGCCGACGAGAAACACAGGGGGGGACGTTTTCCCCATATACCCCGTAGGGGAGGGGGGGAATTAGTCCTACCGCGTAGTTCCCCGGGAGAGACCCCGACTCCTGCCTCGTGCGGTATACCCTTGGGGTATTTTTAGTAAAAAAAAAACAACAGAAAATTTAATAGAAAGTCTTATTTATTTTAACGAGTAACCAATAAGAAGGTCTCTAAATAGGCTATCTAATCATATTACTATAATTATTACATAATTTTTTTAATTTTTTTATTCTTCTTTACATTTTCCTATCTAAAATTTTACCAAGATTCCAAAAATATTCTTTCGCTGTAAAGCTATTGTATTTTTGAGATATATATTTTTTTTTTTTTTTTTTTTTTTTTTTTTTTTTTTTACATTTTTTCGCACTAAAATTGGACACGCATTCCAGCAATTGTATTACCTTTTCCCTGTAGCTTATTGTAGTTTTTGGATATGAGTTGTGGCTTTAAACAAATTTCACCCATATATATATATATATATATTATTATATATTATAATATATATATATATATATATATACTTATATATATATATATTATTAATATATATATTATATATATATATAATATATATATATATATATTATATATTATATATATATATATATATATATTATATTATATATATATATATATTATATATATATATATATATATATATATATCAGAGTGGGCCACCCGCAACTTTTTTTTCAGTCCGCATTCGCATTCCGCTAAAATTTGTTGAACCATTCGCAGTTCGCATTCCGCAACTATTTTCTCTTCTTCGCCAGTCCGCTATCGCAATTCCGCCATTTTTCTTTTTTGCCAGTCCGCTATCGAATTCCGCAACTTTTTCTGCTTCGCCCAGTCAGCTATTGCAAATCGGCTAATTCTAGTGCTAATAAATTTTTTTTTCACTACTGAAGTCTGAAACAGTCCGCTAACCCTTATTTTCATACAATTTCTGATAAAATTACTTACAATTTATATTTTATTTAATTTTTATAGTTTATTGTTTATTTTTATATATAACAATTAACAAACTTTATAAACAAGGGCTTATATTAATTTATATAATATAATATATTATATATCATATTATACTTATATATATATATATATATATATATATATATATTATATATATTTATTTACTATATATATATATATATATATATTATATATTATATATATATATATATATATTCAGCGTCCCGTTTTTTCAAAAGACTGGGAGTAAGGTGCGCACCATGCATTGGAAACAGAAAAGTAGCTGAGAAAGTGACACAAGTCGAAAAAAAGCTCAGCCTTACGTCTCCTTCTAATACCAATTAGGAAGAACTCGTCGCAGTCAGATAAATCAACCCTAGAGCTTCACGCGAACCGCGAGCACCCTCACTTGGCATCTCGTCAGTGTGGGGTTCATCCTTGGCCTAGGGGCCACAACCATACCCCTTACAAAATCCCGCAATTTTTTTTTTTGTTTTTGGTTTTTTTTTTCACACCTAATACACCCTTATTCTCCTCTGCAAACTCACATTTCTCTCCTCCAGGCATTCCTTTCTGACTCATCCACTTTTCTTCGGTCTCCCACACGTCGATTCCCAACACACTCACCACTATACTCATATTTAAACAACGACTATCATCCATCCTTCCTACATGACAAACCATTTAAACGTTCGTTTATTTTATTCTCTAATTTAGCAATTTTTTAAATTGACTACACTCTAATACCCTTCATTCTCATTGTTTATCATTCTTCTCACTCGTAACACGACCCCTAAAACTGTCTATATGGAACCATGTACTTTAGATTATACCTCTTATTCCAGACTATAGTTCCACTACTATAACTTAACACTGGTAACAACATATTCCTCATGTTAAGCCCCTAGAGCACCAAAGATTTAGTCTTAACATAGACCAATGATTTTAATTGAACCATCCACCTCCCCATTCACACTTTCCGACTACACTCTGCATCATCTGGTTCCTTTTCATCCCAACATATTTCCTAACTATTTAAACTCAGACACTTGTTCCAGCTGCTTCAGCCATCTAACATACCTTCACAACGAGGATTGTCCTCACTCACAACGATAAGACCTTACTCTTATCTATGCTTTACTTTTAATCACCCCTCCTTTTAAACCCCCTATACCCAAATCTTCTACCAATCCTCTACAGACTTTCTTCAGATTTCAACCACAACATAACAAAGCATCCGCATAAATAGGTAGGGCACCCTTTACTCTCTTCCATTTCCATCATTCTAACACATCTCCTGCCACCCCCATTTCCAATTTTCATTACCCCATCCATATTCAAAATTGAATAACCAAGGAACATAACCGATCCCTGCCTCACTCCGCTCCTTAATATTGGTTTTTCACTTTCTAACAGCCATTTATTCTTAACACACGCTTCACATCGTCATATATACTTTTGATTCCATTCAGAAGCCTACCACAACACCATATAATCACTAACACATGCTATAGAGCTTTCTTATAATCCTATCATACGCCTGTTGCAAATCATAAAAACCTAAATACAATTTATTCTTCTTCTCCTCATTTTTTCAATCATTTGTTTCAATGCAAAGATTTGATTAACACATCTTCTCTACCATTCTAAACGCACCTTGTTTCTTCACCAATAAGTCCCTCAGTCACTTGACGCACGTCTTTTGACCAAAATACCAGCATATATCTCCCGTACAACACTCAATAAACTAAATTTCCCCTATAATTACTACAGTCACCCTCATCTCCCTTACCCTTATACAGGGTACTATTACTGCTCTCCTCTCCTCCACGGAACAATACCTTCCACAAACGTCTTTTTACACACTTTCAAATCCAATCATCACCATCTCGCCCTCCGTTCTTTGATCATTTCACCAGCTAATTTTCATCTATACCTGCAGATTTCCTTCTTCAACTTTTCACTCTACCCATTTACCTCCTCCTACTATAACTTCATCCCAATATCTATTTCTTCTTGCACATCAACCCACACACATGTCCTATCACCTCTTCATTACTGTTAATCATTGTGCAGATTTTCGAAGTGTTTCTTTCCACCCCTCTCACACCCATTTCATCAGTTACAAAGCACCATCACTATTCATCATTATTCTGAAGATTTCCTTTATTCTATTTCTTAACCTTTCGCGCTTCCTTCAAAAGAGCTTCCTATTCCGTTGTAAGTCCCCATTCATCCTCCTTCCGAAACTGTTCATTTACTCTTGTTTTCTCCTACGTATACAGCTTTTAGTATTTCTTTTTTCTCTTATATAATTCCAAGCATCTTCTTTTGAGTCTTCATCATTTGCTTTTGTACATTCAACCACGCTTCTTTTTTACCTTTAACCGTTTCATCACCTCCTTCATTCCAACCATTCACTGTTACCCGACTCTTACTTCCACTTTAGCACATCCACAACTTCTTTGCACTACTAACAATTGCTTCCTTCATTTTGCCCCCAGAATATGTTCAGTATCAACTTGTTTTCACATTCAACCGTTTTACTAGCGAGCGCTCTTACATCCTTATCCTTATTGTCTTCTTCAACTTAAAACTTTTCTCACTCTTAACTTTACCTACTTCCTTTCGTACTAACCTTCCTCTCCATCCAAGCCCCACTAATTAATTTACATAGAAAAACATAATGGATCCGTAATCCCATTCCTAAACCCTAACTGATTTAACATCCAACACATTACTTCAACATCTCTTTTTTCACCAACACTAATCAATCATACCTTTACTTCGATACCATCTCTTACCTACACCAACTCTAGTATACTTATGGATACTCTTGTGTTTTAAAGAAAGTATAAATACCACATACCTCTCTCTTCACAGAAATCAATCACCTTTCCTACCATTCTCATTTTCTCCGCCACCCCAAACAAAACTACTGTTATACCATCCCTCATCTATAATCTATCAATCCCCACACCCACCCATTCAGGTCCCCAAAACTATCAATCTGAAGCTCCTACTCCCCATCTAAAACATCATTCAGATTATCCGCAAAAAATAAGATATATATACGTTTCCCTCAGATGGACACATACTTACAACCACACATACCTGACCTTTTCAAACCTTAATTTAACCATTAGAATAATTTTATAACTATATATTATATATATATATATATAATAATATGTATATATATCTATATATATAATTATATATATATATATATATATATATAATCTATTATATATATATATATATATATATATTATTATACATTATATATATATATTATATAATATATATATATATATATATATATAT
>JABUQX010046312.1:10000-45640 GCA_015478945.1 Trachelipus rathkii
ATGAATATGTTAAAAACTAAACCGGGGTAAAATGATAAATGCCAAAAAAACCTTATAATGTTATTTATTTTATTTTTTTTAAATGAAAATATAAATAATGAAAAATCATATGTAAGTTTACTAAAAAAATTATACTATATAATAATGTTTATCTCTTTATTTCAAATGTCAACATTAACAAAAAGATAAAAGAATTAAAAAAAAAAAAGAAAAAAAAAGAAAAAAAAAAAGGGTCCAACGGGAAAGATACTCAAAGATGACAATGGAATTAAAGTAAAGCCATTCTCCTAGTTAACGACGGGCTATCTATTCCAGAAGCAAGTAGAGTATGTAATGTACCTACAATGACTCTATGGAGGAGGGTTAACATCATTTTCAGCTAGGATATTGATGTGAAATAAAGGAAGGATTTTGTAAATAAAAAGAGAAAAACAAAGAGAAAGTTTCCACCAAGAGGAAGAGAAAAAAAAAGAAAACAAGATCAAAGAAATGAAAAAAAGAATATTCAAAGAAAGAAAGATACGAAGGAAGGAAGGAAAAAGCTTTTTCCCTTATTAAAGGGTGAATATTAATTAAAGCTATTTGTTTTCCCTAGGGAGGGTAATTAAATACTAGTGAAAGACGTCGAGTAACGTAAATAAGTATAAAATGTAAAGGGAGTCTAAAATAAAAAAGGTAGATTAAAGATAGAGGACGAATAAGAATAGTGTTAGGAACATTTGTAATGACCAGTTATTAAATTGATAAAGAAATGAATATATTACTATAAGAATCAGATAAGAGTTAGAACGTTAAATAGTTGAAATGATTTGGGGGTAGTGTTGAATCAGTCTTTCTGGGGATGGAAGAAGTGTTAGGAACAATGTACACATAAATATAAATTTTTTGTTATCAGGTGCTGGTACAGGGGCAATTTACTACAATCACCCTGCCAGTAACAACATTTGAAGCCCTTCAACTTCCAATTCAAAAGTATCCTAGAAGTTACCATCATAACCACGAGAAGAAACCCACCCGGGGTTTCTTCATCCAATTCATTCAAAACAACAACGACCTTCCACAAGACGGCATCATTCTCTATGGCCGCCCCAAAGGTAACCCAATAGTCATCTGTGGTTTTCTTTTGAAGTTATAATATTACTTAAGTAAGACTATCCAATATAAATTGACCAACAATTCCGGCCAAAACGAAGATTGTAAAATAACGAAGATTGTCCCTATATTATTATTATTATTATTATTATTATTATTTTTTTTTTTTCCTAAATATATAAATATGAAAAATCTAAAAACATTATAAATATATACATATAGAACAAAAATAACCTTCATCTTTCATACTCATCCTCCTCCTTCATTCGTATCACCCACTAAAAAGAAATAAAAATGTATGCTAAAAATAAATATACATATTAAAGAATACTAATATTAAATATTTCTTTAAATAAAATAATATTAAAAAGACATTTTTATTTATTAAAATTACATTATATTATCATTCATTTATTATTCATCTATATTGCTATTTTATTATATATTTCATTATTTTTGTTTATATTTTTTTTGCCTATATATATATATATATATATATATATATATATATATATATATATATATATATATATATTATATATATATATATATATAATATATATATATATATATATATATAATATATATATATATATATATATATATATATATATATATTTATATAATATATCTATATATATATATATATATATATTTATTATAATATATATATATTTTATATATATAATATATATATTATTTATATATATATATATATATATTATATATATATATATATATATATGCGTGTAAATACCAAAATTCACCTAAAGTTGAAAAGAATTTAGAAATAAAATTATATACTTTTCTTAATCGCTTTGCGTTTTTTTTATTTGCCTAGAAGGAGCATATTGAGTAAGTTTGGAAGTCATAGAGGTTTTCGTTCTTTGGTGAGTATCCCAGTCGACCCTCATTTAATATATCAATTGATAATATCTGCAACACTGTTATATTGACTATAAAATACACTCATACTGTGAATGTGAATAACAATATATATTGTTCACAGAGAAAAAAATAAAATCAAGTGAAATCAACAAGCAAGATCTTTCAGAAGGAACGACTACGTACGACCGCCACGCTTCCAGTTTAATTAAATCAACGTTGCCCACCAGGTCATCAGATCAGAAAGCAGTCTGGGCATAGTGGTACCACATCGCACCCAGGATCGGACTCTTTCAGGAGGGAGCGAACGCCATCAAGATCGTTAGTTGGTGAGTGTTAATCCTCCATTGTGGTGGGAACAAAAACCTACCACATAAAGTGGTAGCAGAGCGTAGTTGTTCCGCTCGGGGAAGACTTGCTCTGCTGCTGAGTGTAGTTAAAGCTCAGCCGCCACTGTCATCGACAACAGAAGCCAGCATGACTGACGGGATGAATGCTTTATTGGATGGAGATAAAACAGAAAAGATCGAAAAAGGAGAGATTCCACCGAACGATCACGTCCAACCAACAAACCAGAATGAGTCAGAACATCAGAGTGGAGTCCCGGGTCCTACGATGGTGAGTGTGGATTCCCAATTCTTGCAGGATATTCTACAACAGAATAACAAATTAATGGACAAAATGTCCACGTTGATAGCCTCAATGGAGGTCGACAAAAAGCCGAAAAGAGTGATACCACCAGGGAAATTTAGAATGGAAACAGGGGAGACTATGGTCCAATTCCTTGATAGATTTGAACATTTCTGTGAGACACAGTATCCCGGATCGACAGAGGGGATGGTTGCATTGTTAGGAAATCACCTCCATGGCTCTGCCTTGGAAGCCTATAACATCGTTGCTGCAACATCAGCTGAGTATGGGTTCGTAAAATTACAACTCCTCCAGTGGTTTAGAGAACAACTGAGAAAAAAAGCGAATACTGAGACCGCCGAGTTTACTAAAGCAAATATGCAAGACGGAGAAGATGTTCCACTTTTTGCTTTGCGATTGTTGGGGCTGGCACAAAGAGGGTTCCCTGGAAACGAGGTGAAGAAAATGGCCATCGTCAGAGAAAAGTTTTAGATAGCGTGCCGGAAGCGGTTAAGATCAGAGTTGAAGACGCATTGATGGGATTGGAAATTACTCAGGGTTCTCGGATTCCCTGGGAACAATTGGTGGTTATGGTGGACAAAGTTTATAGAGGCAAAACAAGAAAAGAAAATCAGATAGCGGAAGTCGTCGACTTAACCCAGTCGTTGCAAGTGTCCGCCATTCCTTCGCCAGTTCAACCCGCGCCCCACACGTACAGTAACTATGAGGGAATGTGTTGTTGCAGGAGAACACAAATGCAATCGTCGCCCCAAGCTGAGGGTTATTTGGGGTTGTTATCAGAGTGCTGCCGTTGGTCCCAGAGATGTACCTCAAAGAACAACTAATAACAATTATCCACCACAAAGATTTAGCCAACAGTCAAGAGGCATTCCATCAAGAGAGTTTAGAAATGGACAAAGATCGGGTCAAAGCTATCAACAGCGAAACAACAACAATGGTTCATCAGTTCCCATCTGCAGTCATTGTAAAAAGAGGGGTCACACCATGGGTGAGTGCTGGACTAGGCCCTTGTGCATGTATTGTGGAAAGCGAGGTCACCTTGCCGAAGAATGTTATCTGGAACAGAACCGGTGTTTGCGATGCAAGGAAGTGGGTCATTTGGTGGGAGATTGTCCAAATAGGGGAGGTCAAACTGCTGCACCACAAATAAAGTGTCCATACTGTCAGGGGGAACATCTCGGTAAAGATTGTCAACAGCGTTCGGGAAACGAAGGGTCTCTAGCATGGAAGACCATGTCAGAGGCAACAGCAATAGCAAATGAAAGGGGTTCCTGGGGGATCACTACCGAGGAGGATGATCCTGGAGAGTCACAGGAGAATCCTCACAACTATTGTTATCAGGCAACATCATATCCAGTATCCCCAGTACCTATGGCTGAAAGTTCCTCAGACTTGGCACCAATAGAGCTAGAATCTCAAGTGACTGCAACTTGCACCGTTGACAAAGATGAAATAAAACAAGTAGAAATTTCTGTTATGTTAGAAACACCCAATAATAAGAGAAAAGAACCTCCACCGGAAGAAGAAGAAAAAGAGAAAAAGAGTGAACTGGATGATTGGTCCTCAGGAACCATCATCAAATATCATATTATAAAAGCTCCGGAGAAGACCCTTATTTTGCAAGTGACACTAGTGGATCAGCCACCTATGGAACCGATTATCGCGTTTGTAGACAGTGGGAGAGAAAGTATAGGTCGATTAGGGGTGTGGTCTACAGTATTGTCTGGTGAAGTAAGTTTTTGTTTAGTGGTGAAATATGGGTAAGGAAGGTGAAAGTATTGGTGCAAGGGTGAAAGAGAGATCGGAAGTAGTTGAAAGACGTGGTCGTCAGGCGTGTCCCAAGTTTGATGGAGAAGTGAATGGAGGAGTATGATATGTGGAAAAAGAAATTGAAAGTGTGGTATGACGTATGGAGTGAAGAGTGTGAAACACCTGTGGGTGAAATTCTATTGAGATTGGGCATTCGAATGTGTATGTATGTTGGATTGGAAGTCATTAGGGAAAGAGGAAGCGATGGATGCGATAATAGAAGTTGGATGAAAAGTGTGCTAAAGAGAAGCAGAGATAAAGATATGATAGGATATATAAATA
Source organism: Trachelipus rathkii (assembly GCA_015478945.1). Lineage (NCBI taxonomy): Eukaryota > Metazoa > Arthropoda > Malacostraca > Isopoda > Trachelipodidae > Trachelipus > Trachelipus rathkii. The sequence goes on from JABUQX010046312.1 coordinate 14,720, forward strand.
TTTTTAGGTCAAGAAAAAAAGTGATGAATCGATGAGGTAATATGTTAATAGATATGAGTTGGTGAAAAAGAAGTGTAAAATTATGGGAAAAGTGGATTTAGGTGCAGATATGAAATGTGTGCATCTATTGGAGGGAGTGAATGTGGGTACAAATCAGAGGCAGATGGTATTGGCTTATTGTGGAAAAGGAGAATAGGAGATTAAAACTTTTCGGGATGCATTGGTGAATGTATGTGAGGGCTTAGGAAAATCGAGTTATGAAAAAGCGAAGGTGGCAGAAGAATTCAGTAGTGGCTGGTATGCCAGTCAGGAGAATCAAAGGAGAGACAGTGATGGGCCTAGCAATGACAATGGTGAGTGGGTAGATGGCAAAAGATTGAATGTAAGGGATAGGTTTGGAAATGTTAGGAAATGTATCATTTGTAGATCAAAATTCTATTTTGTATACAATTGTCCAAAGAATCCGGAGAATGTGTGGGATGGTGGAAGAAGTAGAGGTGCAGGTAGAGGTCAACAGGTGATGAGTATGGCAAGTGAGATGACAGATGTAGGGAGAGGACATGCAAAATCTGGGTATAATGACGAACGTAGCGAGAAAAGGGTTTTTAATGTGAATGGTAGTGAAAGGAAAGAAGGAAGAACTAGGTGGATGAAAAACGAAAGATATTGGTAGGGAATATAGGGAGGGTATGAACCGGAAGGATAGATCAGGATATGTAAAGTGTCACCTTAGGAAATATTGTAATATGAAGATGACTGATAGGAGGGATGTGAATATGGTAGTGGAGAAGTGTCACAGTATGGGGAGAGCTAAAAAAATTGATTGAGTATGTAAGAAGGAATGATGGAATGCAACTTAGAGGAATGGACAGGGGTGTTAGTAGGGTTAGTACAGGTAGTCAGGTGTCTTCAAATGGAAGGAAGTATACACGTAGTGAAGTGGAAGAGATGAGTAAAATTTGTGGTACAGAGAATTGGGATAAATGTGATAAAGAAGTGTTTGGATAAAGCGGTGGTTGATGGGAAAACAGGAAAAAAGGGTAGTATGTAGAAGTGTGGTAGGATTCTGTTGTGATAACAGGGATGATGATGGTGGAAAAGATGAGAAGGTGGGGACAGTGACAGATGGTTGTAGAAGTATAAAGAGTAAAGAAGACAATAATGAGGATGTTTCAGAAGATGTAGTTGTCAGTAAGAGTAATGAGGCAGTTTGTGTTACAAAGAATGTGGATGTGTTAAAAAGAAAGATGTGCTTGTTGGTATTGGTAATAAGAGTAGGGGTAAAAAGAGTAAAAGTAAAATGAGTAGAAGAGTTGAAAAATGTAAAGTGGAAAAAGAAGTGGTATTATGTAGAATAAGTAAGAGTGATGATGAATAAAAAATGGAAACAGAAGTGAAAGTGTGTGAACAGAAGTTGAGTGAAGAAGAGAAAAAGATAAAACAGTTTGAACGTTGGAGAAGATGGAATTGGAATGCTAGCAGTGAAGATGATGATAGTAGGAGTAAACATGAAATGGAAGAGGTTAAGAAGAAGTATGTACCATGAAAAAGTTGGAATGAGAACGAGGTTAGTGGTGATGAGGTGAATGGTGAATTTAAGAGAGTGGGTATATTTTAGACCATTATTTCTGTAGGTGTGAGTGTGTGAGTATATGTGTAGTGTTGTGTATTGTGTGAAGGTTGTGTCTATGGGGAGAGAAAGAAAAGTGGGCTAAAAAGGGAGGGAGAATGGTATAAGAATGATTGTCTTGCATTTTTGTATTTGGAGAAAAACAGATGTATATTTCGAAAAGGTCAGGAATTTGAATGTTTTACAGTTCGTCATTTCGGATAATTTGCGTCATAGTATTTTTTGTTCGTGCCCGTGTCTGACTAAATTCAAAATGTAGTGCGTTGTGGTTTTATGTTTACCTGTGATTATATATTTTTATCTTTTTTTTTCTAGTATATCATATATAAGATAAAGTATAAAATGTCACGAAAAATTTTCAGTTCCGGCCAGAACCGGAATTAGCCGGAATCCCCCCAAAAAATCCAGCAGGAACCGAAATTTCTTATGAACTTTCCTTTAACTATAAAAAAATGTATTTAAAAAAAAAAATTCTATATAACTTTCAACAAAATCTTATATAAAGATTTTATTCATTAATTGATTGCAGATTTGTCATAATAACCTCGCAAAATTGTTTCAAAATGCCATCATTCGTTAAAGATTTTTTTATTATTAATGATGTTACAGAATCTATAATAGAGTGCAAAATATGTAACAGAAAAATAAAACGAGGTAGTTAACCAAAAACATTTAGTACAATGCCACTTTATAAACATATGGAAAATCTTCATCGAAGAGAATATCTGGAAGTCAAAAAATTTGGATTGTAAAAGGGAGAGTCCTGTATTTTCTAGAACAGAGAAACCCGAAAAGAGCGAAAGATCCAAGCCGTGAAACAAGTGAGTTTTGAGAAAAATTTCTCCCCAAAAAAGATTTGGCATATCAATGACCCCAAATCAAAGGCCGGAATTATGAATTTTATCGTAATTAGTAGAGTAACCAGTCATTCACAATCACTGAAGAGCAGGGATTCATGAAACTTATTGCTTACCTTCACAAAAAAATTCTATTCTGTAGAAAAATATTTTGTAGAGATATTACCAACTTCATAAGTTCATACACGTAAATTGAGATCAGCAGTTCTTGAGAATTCTAGAGGCTGACCAGATATATACTACAGATATATAGACAGCTAAATATTCAAACAAGTCATTTATTTCTTTAACTGCTCGCTGGCTTACCAGCGAGTTTGAAGAAATGGACTGTGCACTCCATTGCAAGTCTTTCCCAGGTTTTCATTCTGGAATTAAAATCGCTATCAGTTTTGAAAGTATGATGGAAAATTGGGAAATTCTCTTAAAAAAAATTCATCATTCGATCTTCAGAGATGGGCAGGCTTATAACATGAACAACACTTGAACTCGATTTAGCAGGATACTCAAGTTTCTTGTTTTATTCACAAACTTTAATCTGTTATTAAAGGTGCCCCATATATTTCGCATGTGATTAAATAAAGGAAATGTAGGAAATTTGGTACACATATCAAATCATTCCCAGCTTAAGCTCTAATGAACTAAAAAGAATAACAAAGAGATTGATCACATCTTTGCAAATCATTCGCCAATTCAGATGTGATACCAGGTGCACTCAGCACATATTTGTTCTAGAAAGAATTAACATAAGAGAACATTAACATAAAAAGAATTCAACGTATTGTCCTTAAGTTAAATATAATATTAAAAAAAAATCTAATTTTAAATTTATTTTTAAATCTAGTGTTGAAATAATCCATTCAATTGTTAGAATCAAAACTCTGAGATGTCCGAGGTTTACGGGACGAACCGTCAGGATTAATAAATATAATATGCCTCATACTTTCTTGCAAATGTATTCTCTAGAGAGTATAAGGAAATTAAATGAATTCAGAAAGAAACATATTTAGGGAAATTGAAGCTAAAAGCTAACACTTTATATTAAAAAAAAATATGATAATTTCTGTTATTATTATTATTCATTATTATTCATTATTATTATTATTATTATTATTATTATTAATATTATTATTTTTATTATTAAATTAACTTATTATTATATTATTATTATTATTTAATTATTCATTATTATTATAATAAAATAATAATAATAATACATAATAAACATATAATAATAATCAATAATAATAATAATAATAAATAATAAGATAATTTAATAATAATCATAATAATAAATAATAATAATAATATAAAATATAATAATAATAAATAATAATAATAATAATATAATAATAATTAATAATAATTGAAAACCAGTCAGCAAGTCTGTCTAATAACATAATGAAATATATATTTTAGTAGTTTTTATATTATTTTAAACCTTAATTATTAATTAATATTTATCTATTATACTTATGGTGACAAGTGCCAAAATCGCATCTTACCTTGTTATAACTCCACTAAGACTTTGCAAGGCCTGATGACTCTACTATTCAGAGCATATATTTGACAAGACCGTCGCCAAGCCATATGATGTTGTATTTCGAGAAAGCGTTAAGAATAGATAGGCCAAGATAAATGTAAATAAACAATGATATTATTGAGAAGATGATAGAATATTATTTGTAATATTTTGTATTATATGATATTTAAGGCACCCGTAGTATGAAGTATTGACCCCCTCTATTATGCTTATCTGATTCAATGTTCTGAATTAACACAATGTTCACCCTTGATTCAGTTATCCAGTTATAAATGATGTGACATCAATTGTTTAGATTAATAAGCCTTTATATTATTATATTATATTACAGATTATAAATATACAATATTTCAGGTAGTTCTGAAAAAAACAAGAATAACATAACAACTGCAGCGAGTGAAGATGCATTGTCACTATCACACAGTGACAAGGCATGACCACTCCCTGTCATCACTCTCACACTGCTCTCTTTCCCTCCTTTCTATCCTTCTAATGTGTTTCTTTCATTCCTACTTATCATTCTTTTAAATATTCATACAGACCTCTTTTATTCCCATTTTCTTTTGTCAAACTATCTGCTATTTGCTCCTTTCCATTTATCCAGCACACATCATCAATTATACCTTCTTTTAACATTTCCTTTATAACAGCTAGATCAATTCTCAGTCTTCTACTCTGAACATTTGTATGTGACTTCACGGCTCCTTCCAATGATTTACTATCTGAAAAACCAATCAGTCTCATGTTGCTCCCCTTTAATTCCTCCATAAATTTTCTTACATAATCCCCATTGTCCAATCCATCACATCACACAACCCCATCGCCTCGGCCTCTAATGGCGATCTTACAACTCTGTAGCAACTTTAATTCCATATTATTGGCATTTTTTTCCATAATTTCCTCTTAATACTACTAATCCTATTTGCGATTCTCCCCGTACTCATCCTTAAGGATGTCATCCGCAAACATTTTAACATCTAATTCCCTTTTTAATGTCCTATTCTAAGATGTTTATCCTCTAATCTTGTGTTTTCTCCATGATTTTTATTAATTTTCTCAGTCTGCTGTTGTTCCCTTTTTTCATTTTCTTTCCTAAAACTTAACTTGTAAGATACTTCAGGTCTTGGTTTGCTGTCCGCAGTTTTTAATTGGCCCACCCCAGAAATTATATTCCTGTTTTTTCACTTTCATCTAACACTATCCCCCTTGTATGATGTTTTCCTCAGTATTCTTAATGTTTTCCATTTCTTATGTTCTTTCTTGGAAATATATGTTCTCTTTTATAAAACAAGCTTCAATAAGCTTGAAGTTGTTCTGTTCGTTGTTTCATATGCTTAATCTTTCTTTTAATTTCCTTATTATTTGTTCCTCGAAAGTATCATCCCCACCATAACATATATCGTCTACATGACAAACCATTATACTTCTTAACTTACTTCCGTTCTTCCATGTAAATATGGAAGGTTCTAATTTACAACACACACCCCCTAATCTTTCGAGTATTTCCTTTAAACTGTAATACCAAACTCTGGCAGCATCCTTCAACCCATATACTGCCTCGTAGTTTCCATAATTTGTTCGTATTTGCTTCTTTTGGTGGTTTTACGACACCTCTTCTTCCCAATTTTGTTTCTTGTTGTAAGTACGCCGCTTTAATATCTATAGACTTTCATTCCCAGTTATATCTTTTAATTATCCCTAATGTTATCTTTTTAGCGCTTCGGCAGCACATGTTGGTGCTCATTCCCCTCAATCAATTCGCCTTTTTTTCCTTCAAACGCGCTAAACCACTAATTGCTTTACAATATTTTTTCCGCCATTCTTTTCCTTTCTTCCTGTGGGATTATTGTTTCACCTCCCACCCATTATACTATCACTAAACAACAGACACTTTCTTTTCTGTATCTCGTTTTCCTTTGCCTTAATGACTTCTATGTCTCTCACATCAACCAAGAGTATTTCTTCCTCTTCCGGTATTTGTTCATGTTCCTCAAAGTCTTTTAGGTTTATCCAAGTTATCGTTCCATCATTTAAATTCTTGGTGTTGTAACATTGATTCCATTTCTTACTATTCACTTTACCCGCTCTACTCATTATCTCAACTCTTTTTTCTTGTCCGGTTTCTTTTTCTATCATTTTCCATCTTTCTCCTTTCTTCAGTCTACTTAGATCTCTTTCTCTTTCTACTTCTTCTTCATCTTGTTCTTCCTCCTCTGTTTCTTGTCCTGCATTAGATATTACTCCAAGAGAAATATCGCTTTCATCGTCATCCGTATCTTCTTCTTCTTTCTGTTGTGTTCTTTTGTGTCCATACTGTCCCTCCCTCAACCCTTTTATGTTCTCCCCTTGTTCTTCACATACGTCTGGATCTTGATCATCTGTTTCTTCTCCAGCTTCATCCCTGTCGTCCTTTCCCCTGGGTGCTTTTTGTATTCTATTTATGTGTACTCTTTGTGTATATCTAATCGACCCTCCCTGTTTTACCACCACTGTTTTTCCATCTACTCCTATGACCTTCCCTGGTCCCTTCCATCTTTTATCGTTCTCTCTTTTATAATATACCCACTCTCCAATTGTTACATCTTGTACTTTACTTTCCCTGACGTTGTTATTCAAAGCTCTTTTTAGTTTCATCTCTGCTTGCTGACTTATTACTTCTTTCCATGCCTCTCTTCTATATCGAGCATTGTCCATTATCACACATTCTTCCCAACCCTCTGTGTTATCTATACTCCAAGGAGTCATTTTCCCTCCCTTATTCCATCCAAAAACTAAATTGTTTGCTGTATACCCTCCCTTATTGGGGATATTGTTTCGACCATACACAGCCCATCTTAAGCATAAATTCTTGTTTTGGTACCCATCTTCTTGTAGTTTTCTAATATTTTCCTTCAAAAGGCCCACCATTCGTTCACACTTCCCATTGCTCCATGGACTCTCTGCCGCTGTTGCCAATAATTTGATGTCAAACATCTCACACATTTCCTCCATTGTTTCATTTTGAAATTCCCTTCCGTTATCTGAGAGAATTTTTTCCGGAGCTCCGAAAACACTTATCCACCTGTCTATTATCTTACCCACTATCTCTGCCGGTCGTTTTCCTTCAGTCCATGTTGCTTGAACGAAACCGGTCAATTCATCTATCATTACTAAAAATTTCTTTCCTTCTAACTCACCCATATCTATAGATATTAATTCATTGAAATGATTTGCTCTATCCAAACCCACCACAGGTCTACTAGGTGTGGGCTTGAATATTTTACATGAATGACAATTATTTATTACTCTTTCGATTATCCCTTGTATTTGTTTTTTTCTTTCTTCATATGCCTCATCCCCCCCGTATGCTTTCTCCAATAATTTATTTAGGTTGTCCTTACTACAGTGTGCGAATTGTTTGTGTATTTTGAGTAATTTGTCTTCATTTTGTTTTTCGCTGTTACCTATCCACCATTTATCACCCCCCCCAAACCACGCACTATATCTACGTTTTATCAGTGGTAATCTAACATGACCACCATCATCTACCCTTCCCTTTATTCGTACCCCTATGTCCCTTAAAATAATGTTGTTATTGCTGATATCCATTATTGCCCCCAGTTTTTGTAATGTTTTTCTTCCTATCAACCATGGGATATCTTTATCGTGTAAATCGTTAATGTAATCTGTTGTTATATAAATGATGGCTTCCCCCTTTTTTCCTGTAAGATCTACAGGTATTTGTAGTCTTTTCTCCCCCTTATAATCAGAACCCCCAAAACTATAGGTCTTTTCTATTCTCTTTGCACTCTCTCTCATCCTCTCTAATTCACTTTTGTTTAGATTTCGTAATATTACTTCTAGTCATTCTCTTCCAATTACTGTACTATTACTTCCAGTGTCTAATATAGCCTCAATCATTCCTTCATTCTCCCTTTCATTCCCGGAATTATTCAAATACACATTACTCTGTTCACCTTTCATTTGCTTGTCAGACCCCCTTTTTTTCCACCAACATTTATCTTCTTCATGTCCCCATTTGCGACAGTACATACATTTCTTAATATTTTCATCCCGAGTTAGGCACTTCTTGGCTTCATGACCCTTTCTTCCACATTTCAAACACAACTTTTCTTCCTTACACTCGTTCGCATAATGTCCATCTTGAAAACAATTAAAACATCTCAAACCGCCTTTTGCCTGACATTGCCAACCCATATGTCCTCTTCCACCACATTTATAACAATATAGTGTTTCTCCTTTTAGTTCTTCTCTTCCCTTCTTGTATACAGCTCCTGTACTTTGACTCATTTCCTGTCTACCCCTGTCTAACCACATATTTTTCTTCATCTTCTCATCTCTTTTAATGTCTGTTCTTTCATGTTCATTTTTTCTCTCTTCGAACACACGTAACAATTGCTTCTTAATATTGTCATAATCTAGCTCCCCTTCTCCACACCCCCCTATTATAATCTGTTCTTGCCATGTTTTCAAATTTGAAGTGTACAACAAATGTGCTCCTTTCACATCTGATCCCCACTCACTCATTCCTAAACATGTTGCCTCACCCATCACTCTTGCATATCTTATCACATATTCTTTGACACTCTCTTTCTCACCTCTACCAATCTTTAGTACATCTAATACACTGTTAAATCTTTCAACTCTTTTATCGATCTTATATCTACTATCAAGTGCCTCCAATATCAAATCCACTCCTTTCTCTCTAGTTAGTTCTTTCGTACTAAGGTTCTTGGTCAACTCTTCAGCCTCTCCTTCTAGATGCAATCTTATTATTAATCCCTTCCTTTTTATATCCTCATTCAATTCCACCCAGTCACTCACTCTTCTTCTCCATCTTTCATAATCTCTTTCTAATCCTGAAAATACAGGACACTTACCAACCATTCTCACCTCTGTTCCTTTTACATCTTCTATATCTTCGTTTCCCATAATGTTTATCTTATTTTTACAGACCTACAAAGAAGACTTTAGCAGAGTCGCGCAAGTGAACAACCCTTAAGCTAATCTGTCTAATGAAATAATGAAATATATATTTTAGGTAGTTTTTATATTATTTAACTTAATTTTAATTATATTTATATATTTATATTAATGGTGAAAAGATGCAAATGCTCTTACCTTGTTTATAATCCACTAAGACTTTGCAGGCTGATGACTTATATTAGAGCATATATTGGACAAGACCGTGCCATGCATATGATGTGTATTATATGAGAAAGCGTTAGAATAGATAGAGCAAGATAAGAATGTGAATAAACAATGATATGTTGTATGAGAAGATGAAGAATATTATTTGTAATATTTTGTATTATATGATATTTAAGGCACCCGTAGTATGAAGTATTGACACCCTCTATTATGCTTATCTGATTCAATGTTCTGAATTAACACAATGTTCACCCTTGATTCAGTTATCCAGTTATAAATGATGTGACATCAATTGTTTAGATTAATAAGCCTTTATATTATTATATTATATTACAGATTATAAATATACAATATTTCAGGTAGTTCTGAAAAAATAAGAATAACAAATGTAACAAGTGAAGATGCATTGTCACTATCACACAGTGACAAGGCATGAAAAAACAAGTCATCAAATAATAATAATAAAAATAATAATAAAATAATAATAGTTTCTTACCTATGTAGATCAATTACATTTTGGGCGGATTGAATGAGTCTCTCCGGAATATCGAAGAGGGCAAATAGTAGTTCCAGAGCTGGTGAAGGATCAGGATATAAATAAACATTGCAATGGACTTGGAATATCAACCACGAATCTCCTGAAAAGAAAAAATTTAAAAGATATTTAAAAAATGAGCATGGGTAATTCAGGATACTTAAATAAAAAAAAAAAAAAAAAAAAAAAAAAAAAAAAAAAAAAAAAAAAACTCTAGTAGCTACTCGGGTTTATATAAAAATTGTGGTATATGGTAACCTTGCTCCCAAAAATGATTGGTCAAAATAACAAAATTTTATATTATATATAGTTTTAGAGTTCAGGGCCCTAATTTTTGTTTTAACTCGGAGGGAAACCCTCATATAACTCACTCCAATTTCAAGATAACCACAACATATAACCACTGAAATCAGCATAAAGAGAGAAATGAAGTGAAATAATTGTTTTATTAAGAACAACTGAATCAGTAATTTGAAATATATTATTGTATTTAGTAAGATCATATTGTATGCCTTCTAAGCATTATTTAACTTTGATATAAAATATATGAAAAAAAAACACATGAAAGGTGTGTTTAAACTCTTCTAACTTTTTCTGTAATATGTTTCAGACTCTTGAGCTCTTGAGGCGAAGGTCTCAAGCGTGACCCTTAAAAAGGAATTTTCTTTAGACAAATTTCCTCCTTGATCAATGGCAAGCTCGTGAGGTGCAAACTTATTATTTTAAATATAATAAGATTTTTAAAATTTTACGAATAATCACTTTTGATTCGTTTACACAATTTTGTCATATTCATTTTTATATCATGAAATTTCATGAGCTATTCTTCCTCCCTGGGCATTGCTATTAGCTTTGGTGTTGATGATAGAGGTTAAGCAAAGGATTCTCTGCTGAGCAAAGGTGTCAAAACCCGAAATAGAAATACCTGTTATACAGGTACAGTAAAAAGACTGATGTCAGATGTAGGGGCTTAAGCATCTCAAAAATAAGGTGTTGCCTGGATCGAATGCATTGTTACATTTCAACAGGAGTGTTTCAAATTCAAGAGGAGTGAAAAGGTGGTTGTAAGGAAAGTTTTCTCCCAATTGCGTGGAGACGTCTCAGGGTGGAGCAGAGTTTCAGATTTTAAGAAAAATTTCTGTGTAGCCATGAGAATCCGCAACAAGTGCTGTGGCCGAAAGCGTCAAAAATGTTTGGGCCAAATATAAATTTGCTGAGGAAAGCTGTTCAACACTTGCATATTCTTCTCACAACCCTCCGTACATAGGATAAAGAGGTCTCAGAGTTAACCCCTGACACACATGGTCCAAAGAATTACTTCATGTACGGCAATTAATGCAGCGAGACCTTGATGATGAAGCCTTTTAAATTATCCTGTTTTTTTACAGCTCGGTGTTTCTTGAATTGGACTACGAGATTTCTCTTTTTTAGGTTTGCCTGCAAACAACCCAGGGCTACTAGGAGTTGGCCAGTCTTTAGCATGCAGAATATGGAAGAATGTCAGCCTCTGCATTCTAAAAGATGGTTGAAGAAAAGAAGCTGAAGGCAATCTATTGGGATATGGGTATAATTGTAATACAACGGAAAACTAGTCCATATACTCTGTCATACCATCGTTGAAAGTTTGGAGTAGGTGTCGGATATTGTATAGTTTCCTCCAGAATAATTGATTGGTTAGTGGTCACTCCCACAGAGGTAGCTGAAACTGAACCAATTAAAAGCATTCTATCACAGATAGGAAACAAAGGTATACATAGATACAGGATGAAATACTGGTATCCAGTCGTTCGTAAGTTGGTAATCCCATTGCATAGGGCTGTCATTATGCTTGCCTCTTCTCATTAACGACTCATATATATCATCATCTTTTATTATTATCATATACTAAAGTCTCTCTCTTTGCAGACAACATAATAGTTAATGATGTGTATGTTTATTGATTATTATAGATTGATAAAATTAATAGAAATCGATTGTTGATATTAACTGGAATCCATATTACATAAAAGAACACCTGAATTTGGAAATTATAACTATATCTATTTGGAACGTTGACAGCAAATTACCTGAGGTAGTAGTGAACAAATAATTAAGAAATGACAGCATTGGAAGAAGGTAAATATTCAGAAACCATGGGCTTCATCTAAATAATATGAGATACGATTGCTTTACAATATTTATGGGCAATATATAGTAGAGGGGAAAAATACTTATTTGTGTTCAAATTCTTAATTTTCCCTTATCATCATATCTTTTAATCTTAGAATTTGTTGAGATCTTTAAAACTTTTTTTTATTTTATTTTACTGTTACACTGTTTGGGATTTGGCTTTTGGTTTTTGATTTTTTTATCTGAATTTATTGTTATTAAAATATGAATACTTCTAGTGCTTTAAATTTTTGTTTTCTGCTTCTGGATTTATTTTTCTTATGCTTTGAAACGCTTTTTACTTTGAGCCCACTTTGAAACTCTGTTCCTTGGATTCTTTTTCAATTTTTGAGCTATTTACTTTGACCAATTTTTATAAATTTTTCAATGTGAAGTGATAAAGATACTAATATCAGCATGGGAGAGTATCACATTGAAATGGTTTATTAAATAAAATTAAGTCTAACTACTCAACTTTGGGTCCTTCATTTTTCACCCTTCCATTAAGAAAAGCCCATCTAGATTTGGAATTATCCCAATCTAGGGTATGGTTTAGGAGCATTGTGTTTTCCATAGCAAAGTTAAGGAAGGGAAGGTACCGGTGGGGCCATTTAATCCGGTAAAAACATGTAGATTGATAATTTTCATGGTGACACTCTCACAGGTGTTGCATATGATTATGGTGACATCATCCAAGATGGCCGCCATTTCACTTTAAACAAACTGCCGTATCTCGGTCGCTATCTAACCGATTTTCAATTTTTTTTACCGTGTCAGAAAGGTATTTTTAAGAGCTAAAAGAAATTTTATTAGCATGAATTGCGGAAAATCAATATTTTGGTTGATACCTGGTTTTAAGCTAAAAAAGTGAGCCCCCAATTTTGACGTTTTTTGCTCTGTCACGCTGGCCGTGTCGTGTCTTTGTATTGTAATATTTAAGAATCGTAATTAATGCTATTAGTATTACTATTGGTACTATACTTTTGAGTATGTACAGTTTTATTAATTTAATTTCCTTTGTTTCAGGATGAAATTTGTCGTATAAAGCAGTCAGTAATAATGGAAGTGGTACTTACTACAAGTGCAGATGCCACCATCAAAGAGAAAAACCGGCAAAAAGCAATAGTATTTGACTACCAGTCTCTGTGTGTGTGTCAAAAAAAGGAAAATGAAATACAATGTCGTTTGAATCAAAATCTTCAAAACAACTTCTTAGAAAGCCCTTGCCAAACAAATAAATTTCAGACAAAGAATTTGAATGTTCATTTGAGTTACTTTTTGATAAGACGAAATACAGAAAAAAAAATGGTCGTTCGCCATTTAATTTCGTTTATTAAACGATTGCATTAAGAAACTATTTCAATGAATTTACTTAAGCCAAATATTGATGAAAGAAATGGATTATTTTTTACAGCGAAAAATAGGAACTATAAAATTAACACACTGAAACATCAGTTTACAAGATCATGCGGTTAACGAACCAGGAAAAAATTACATGTTTTTTGCTGTAACAAAAGCAGACTCCCAGAGTACATCATATTGTTTCATAGTTTTCAACCAATTAAAAGCCGGGGCAAAACTATTACGAGGCTGTAAACCATTAGCAATTTAATTGATAATGGAAAATCAAATTATCAGCGATGTGTAGCACCCAAGGGATGCACAATGCATATGACAATTCCTATCACAAAGAATGTTGTAAAAGTTTTAGGTAGAAACATGTTTCAATGTCAAATTCTAGACAATGAAGCTAGTATAATAGATAGTGCATGTAAAGTTAGATTTCATCAATTCTCTTTCAGAGACTTTAAAAGATGGAAAAGTGGTTTCCATAGCAGATGTCAACAAAGAAATATGTGTAGCAAACAGGATGGAGAATGAACATGTTATGAAGAGGAAGACAATTAAAGCAATTAAAGCTTTAGGGACATGGATGTACAATTCATTAACCCCATCAAGATTAAAAAGCGTATAAATTTTTATAAGCTACTACAGATGTTGTTCTAACTAAAGCTGAAGAAACCACTAGCTTTTCTGAAAAAATGAAGACCCTCTTTGATGCGGCATGTATTATAAGGAAATGAATTTTGTCTAGTAACCAGTGGCAATTTCAAGGATCAGTCGATACTACTAAACACGGTAATGTAGTACCATTGGAACTTTGAATTTTCTTTAAGTGATTCCAAAACGACAGAGTTAATACAGAACAAGTAACTCAAAAGGTATCAGTACTTTCACAAAATCCTAATGTATGAATGCCTAAGCAAACGGCAAACAAAAAATGAAACTACGATGATGACCAAGCATATTCTTGACTACCCACTACAAGTTCGACCAAAGCAGATCTATCATAATACGTTTCTCTATACATGGCGTGACTATTGAGCAAATGTGTAAAGTTGTCATCAGAACACGCAATGTATTCCAAATTACTGAGTGAATCACAAGAAACATATGACATAGAGAGTCCAAGAGTTGGCCTGTCAGATGCATTGGATCAAACGAAGGGAACCACACACATACCAACATGGTCAGCCTTTAATTCAGCGTTACTGGATGTCCCCGAAAGGATGGCACGAGTATGTGTCCTACCGAATAATACCGGCTAGCTCCACTGATCATTCAGTTCTGAATGAATGTAAGATGGTTATGAGATTTAGAAATTAGAATTCTTAACATACCTGATTGTGGTTTGCCAATGATAGGGTTTTCGGATGATAGGATAGGGTTTCATATATTTCAAATGATAAGGATAATAGAGTTCATTGTTCTTTATCGACTATGTTTTTCCTTTGGTTTTGGTTGTGCAACCCTATTTTGTCAATTTTTCTTAATTGTTTTTATACTTTCTTTTTTATATTTTCCAATTGTAGATTTTCTTTTATCACATAATATTCCAAGGTGTATTTCTAATTTTCTATTAATTAATCCAGTTTATAAAAATTCAAAATCAAAAATACAAGGCGTTATAATTAAAGCCTGCGACTCACTTTACTTTTACATTAATTTCAAATATATAATTTTATATATCTACTTTTACTTCTGAAACAAAAATAATATATTCGTTAGAGTCATTATTAAATATTATATAATATACTACCCACTACTTTGGTACATATACTTTTCCTTTTATCTAACTATAGGCATCAATAAATATCAAACTCATACTATTTTTCCTTTCTTTTTTTTTTCCTTTTCCTTTTTTTTTTTTCTTTTTTTTTTCTCTGTTTATGTTGCCAATTGGATTATGTCTTCATATTTCATTGTTAACATATTTCAGTATATTTCCCATTTTTACATCCTCTTTTGTCAAAATGTCAGCAATCTGTTTCTTCAACTTCATCCAGTTGATCTCATCTATTTCTTTTGTGGATATTATTTCCTTTAAATAAGCCATATCTATTTGTAGTCTTTTGTTCAAAACTGCTGAAGTTGAGTGTAGTGCTCTTTCTAGGCTTTGACAATCAGTTTTTATCAATATTGGAATTTTTTCTTTGTTTATTTCTTTCCATAAGGCTTTCAGTATAATGTCAGCATTGGCAGCCTCACCTATTCCCAAAGCTTCTTCTTCTAAAGTGAATCTCGCCACCCTCTTTGCCACCTTTGATTTCCAATATAAGGGACTCGTTGTTGTATTCTTCTACTATACTTATTATGTAACCAATTTGAGATTGTCCATTTCCCACATTATTAAATGAGGCATCTGAAAATATTTCCATTTTTATCCTTCCTTTCAGTATAGGAATGATGATTTGGGTTTCCTTTTCTTTCACCTGTCCTATAAGTTTTATTATTTTTTCATATCCCTTGTCATTGCCTCCTTACAATATTTACTTCTTTCGCTTACATTATAAGATATTTCTGGTCTTGTTTGTTGAGCTATCCAGTTTAATTGTCCAACCAACTATCTGTTTTCAGTCTGTTCTTCCTTATTTAATATTCTCTCTTCCTTAAATCTTTTTTTCTCAGGTACATTAATGTTTCATACATAAGAATTTTGCTCAAGAAGAATTTCTTCACTTCGCTGTTCCACATTTAAGCCAATGTAACAGAATTTCCTTTCACTTTCTTTTCCTATTTCCAATTTCTTTTTCAGTTCCAGGATTATCCTTTCTTCAAACTCGCTATTCCCCCCATAACAAATGTCGTCTACATGTATACACATGAGACCAATGATTTTGCTGTTTTTTATTCCAATACACTATAGTTGGTTTAAGGATTCGCTAACACAAGTCGGTGAATCCATCTTTAAATCTTCGTTCCTCAAAACCACGAGCCACAATTCTAGCTTTACATTTTCTCTTTCCATGTTCTAACTTTTCTGTAATTATCCATCTAGTTGTGATGGATTTTTGAGTCACGTCTTTTACTGCCTCATAAACTCCTTTCCTTTTCCAGCTACTAAGTTCATCCATTTTTGCTCGATGTATCTCTTCATTTTCAAAATCTCCCAACCATACTTCATCGCTTATCTTTTTTATATCTTTGAAGTTTCTCAAATCTATCAATTTTTCGTTTCCATGATCTAAATCTATTATGTTGTAACTGTCTGACCATTTTTGGCTCGTTGCTTTTCCAGCTCTACTGGTTATTCTTACTCTTGATTTTTCCTTTGTTTCTTTGTCCACTATCTCATACGACTCCCCCAATTTCACCTTCAGTATTTCTGGTTCTTCCTCCACGTGATTCTCTTCTTCATCTTCTTCCGACTCAGTTTCCGTTTCTGATTCTGTTTCGCTTGTGTCTTCTTGCTCTTCATTTTCTCCATCTTCCTCTAGTACAACCACCCTTCCTCCGACATACTCTTCCTCACTTTCCTCTGTCTCTGATTCATCAGTTTCTGAGCCATCAGATCCTGTATCATTTTGAACTTCTTCTATTTTAGTTTCGTCTTTCACTTCTTCAATCTTCCCTTTTTGTCTTATTCTAGTGATATGCACCCTAGCCACCTCGCGTAAGGTGTCCCCATGTTTCACTACTACTGTCTTTCCATCACTACCAACGACTCTCGCAGGACCTCTCCAACATTTCTCCAAGTTTCTTTTAAAATACACAACATCTCCTATTTGTGCCTCTTCCAAATGATGTTCTCTTATGGGCTTGGATAAGGCTTTGTTTAATCTTTTGTCAGCCTCTTGTTGTACATGTATTATTCTTGCTTTTTCTCGTGCTTTTAGATTATCCAATAGTGATCATATGCGTTTTCATAATCATTCATGGTTATTTCCTCTTTATTTATACTCGGGGATGTGTAATTGTTTTTTCCCAAAACTATCTGATATGGGGATACTCCATATTTCATTAATAGACAATTCCTTGCCGCTATGGTCCACATTATGGCTATATCCCAGTTTTTCATAGTATCCTCTCTCAATTTCCTCACTCCATCTTTCACAAGTCCAACCATCTTTTCGCATGTCCCATTACTCCAGGGACTTTCTGATGGAGTAGCCATAATTGTTATTCCAAATTTTTCCGTTAGAATCTTCATTTCCTCATTTTGGATTCCAATCCATTGTTTGATAAAATTTTCCTAGCTGTTCTGAGTACTGACAGCCACTTTCCCATAAATGCTTTCACCACTGTCAGGGGATTTTTGTCTTTTATCCAGGCAGCCTGACAATAGTTCGTTGCCAGATCCACCATCATTAAAAAAAATTTATTTTCTATTTCTGCACAAATCCAGAGCCACCACCTCATTAAACTACTTTGCCATAGACATTCCAACTATCGATCTAGCTGGTGTTCTCTTATATTTTTTACATGTTTCGCACTTTCCTACTATTTCTATTATTTTCTCTTCCAATGTCTTCTTTAATCTTTGATACTCTTCATTAGTCTTATATGCATCATTACAAATTTCTATTAATTTCCCACTACTAGCATGTCCGAATTGAAGATGCAGTTTTTCTATTTTTTTCCATTTTTTCTATGTTGGTCCACCATTCCCTGTCTATTCCAATCCACATATTTTTCGGTTCCATTTTCGCAATCAACGAAATCTTGAGATGTTTTTCGTTCTTACCTTTACAGGGTATGACATAGTCTGAAAAACGTTTTGCTATTACTATTCCTTTTTCAAAATCTATTACTGCTCCTATTTTCTCTAAAGTTTCTTTCACAATCAGCCAGGGAATGTTTCCTTCTATTATCTTTGTTACCCATTAGTTTTGTCGGTATATCTAATTTCTTTATCCCTTTACACACTGTTTCTCCAAAATGAAACACTGTGCGATCTTCTAGAGCTTTATTGTTCATTTCCTCAATTTGTTCTTTAGTTAATCTACTTAAAATTCTTTCCACATAAAAATTTCCGTCCACTGTTCTCACACTTCCAGAGTCTATTATGCTGTATATTTCCTCTTGCAGTTCCTCCAAACTTTCTTGCTCTTCATCATTGTTTATTTTCCAGATGTACCTTATCTCTTCTCTTTGATTCCCTCCATTTGGTTCTTTTTGTTCTACTTTTCCTTTCTTC
Source organism: Trachelipus rathkii (assembly GCA_015478945.1). Lineage (NCBI taxonomy): Eukaryota > Metazoa > Arthropoda > Malacostraca > Isopoda > Trachelipodidae > Trachelipus > Trachelipus rathkii. The sequence goes on from JABUQX010046312.1 coordinate 33,059, forward strand.
TTCCAGTTCTTTGCCCAATGTTCACTTGAATTGCAAATGTAACACAATCTCTTATTAACTGGACATTTATTCGCCCAATGTGTTTCTGATCTGCACTTAAGAAATTTAGTAATAGTTCCATATTTCTTGTTAACTGGATTTTTCTTTTCTCCCTCCATCCAACAGGTCTCTTTATTCTCTTCTTTTTCCTTTTGCTCCTGAAAAATTTGAGTGAGTACATTTTTAATATTTCCATAGCAATATTCTTCCTTGCTGCAGGCTCCCAACGCCACATGAAGATCATTTGAATCCAATTTAGCCTATCCCAGAAAATGATTTCCTTTCATTTCCTGTGACATTTTACCACCTTCAGCATTTTCACATTCCCTGGAATATTTTTCATACTGTAGTATATAATTATTTTTCATGGTTTCTTCTTTCCTTCTTTCAATTCTGAGCAGTTTCATGGTTTTCTTCAATTTATCCATCCTACTGTCTTTCTTATATACTGCATCGAAGGTTTGTAATATTAACGCTACTCCTTCTTTCCCCTTTTTTAGCTCTTCTCTTTCTAAATCTTTCCATATTTCATGAGCTTTACCTTTAATCGCTAGACGTATTTTCAATCCAAGATATTTTACTTGTTCCTCCACTTCCAACCAATCCTCCACTCGTTCTTTCCAATCTCTGTATTCTTCTTCCTTCCCTGAAAAGGTAGGGCATCTTTCTTTGCCAGCTATCATCTTGATTTTACCTTCTTCCTCTTCCAATGGCATTCAGGGGGAATACAAGCAGAGTTGCGCACTTGAATGAATGTAAGATGGTTATGAGATTTAGAAATTAGAATTCTTAACGTACCTGAAGGTGATATCTTCTCTTTATTGCAATGATAGGTTTTCGATGATAGGGATAGGGTTTTCAATGATATTTCAATGATAGGGATGATAGAGTTTCTTATTTGTTTTTCTTTATTCTACTTATGTTTTTCCTGATTCTTCTGGTTTTTCTGGTTGTGCAACCTATTTTGTCCGTTTTTCTTAATTGTTTTTATACTTTCTTTTTTATATCTTCCAGTTGTAAATTTTCTTTTATCACATAATATTCCAAGGTGCATTTCTAATTTTCTATTAATTAATCCAGTTTATAAAAATTCAAAATTCAAAAATACAAAGGCATTATATTTAAAGCCTGCGACTCTTACTTTACTTTTACATTAATTTTAAATATATAATTTTATATATCTACTTTTACTTCTGAAACAAGAATAATATATTCGTTAGTTTCATTATTAAATAATATACTACCCACTACGGCGGTACATATACTTTTCTTTTATCTAACTACAGGCATCAATTATTATCAAGTTCAATTAACCTTCCTCACAAACTGTAACTTGTTAATAAACGCGTCTGTGGCAATAATAATTCCAAATGTGTCTTGATTCTTGACTTGGTGTTCTTTATAAGCCAGGCCAGCGACTAATTATGTCATGAGTTGATCTTCATCATCGTTGGATTGTGCGACCAGGCGAGTTGCACACAGCTTTTGCAATGATACATGCAATTGGAATTTTTATTGACGGAACTGAAATTCCCGACTTGTGGTCAGTGCTGTATGGTGATAACACAGTCAATCAAATCATTTCAGGTAAGAAGTTCAGACGAGCGGTTGAAGCACACAATCGTAACCTAGTCGCCCTGCAATATTGCTACTTTCAGTATTTCTTTGAAGAACATGAAAATTTGAACATTAGTGTTTATAATGAAGTGCAAGAGATACGAGCCAAATTCAATGAAACTGGCGCACAAGAATGTCTTACTAAACTACTCTGGGTGATGCAGAAGTGTGATCTCTTAAACAAGATGAAAATATTTGAAGAACAACATGAAGAACTAAAACCAACATTCCGAATGTTACGAAAATACATGAGAATGGTTGATTGTTTGTTACTGTTCTTGAGATCTGTCAGGAACGCTAACTGGAATTTGCATCTTTCTTCACCAGTAGATTTCGTAAAATACTTCTTTGCATTAGGTTTGTCAAACTCCCCTGAAATGACTGTTTGGTACCTTGTTGATATGTGAAGTTTGAAAGAATCAGATTCAGATATTTGGCATGAGTTCGAAAAGCACAACAGGGTAGTAAATAAGTCTAACATACCATTTTGTGCTCTACCTTGTGATGGGGCACAAGAACATTAAAAACAGAGCAATGAAAGTTGTGGGAGGACTGGTTGGAATAACACAGCAACCGAGTGCTCTCGCTCGCTTTTTCTTAACAGCACCTGAGCTCCAAAGGGTATCACAAGGAACACCGAGTATGTGTTGTAGTTCATTCAAACCAGAAGCTAGAAAGTACCATTTAAATAATGAAACCGCTGTCAAAGCCTAAGAAAAAGCCATTTCAATCCTATATGGTGAACTGGAGCGTATTGGAAATCCTTTTCAATTCGAGGGTCAGAGAGTTCATGAACATAACAACAAAGGCTGTATTCAGAAAGCAAATCACATCAGATGTTAGCCGAATTGAATCACTAGGAAGGGATTTGTATGAAGCCATCAATTCAGAGAGACTTCTTGATGGATCAATCAGTCTCTGGGCACATATAAAAAAAGAATAAAATAAAACTTCTTCCATCAACAAACAAATAAAAGTAAAGATTGCTGGATCCATAAGAGTCGATTGCAGATAGTTCCCTTTTGCACTACTTTTGATTGTCGCACGATATCAACGAGAAATAGACCTACATACAACCTTAGGGTAGTATGAAATGTCTGTTGTGCCTAGATCTATGTTTGCCCAAGATGAAACAATGCATCAATGCCCAGCCAAAATTAAACTAATTTATATCTTGAAGTCTATTGTGGAACCCGAGCCAAAAAACTCCTTACCATCTGTTCAAGCTCACCAAGCAAATAGCTGGCTTGCAATAGTGGACGGAATGGGAGAATTGCAGGCTCTTGATAACACCGTCGCAGTGCAAACCTGTGAAGATCTTGCTAATGTGTTCACCCAAAAGATCCAAAGGAAATACTGGCAGTGTGATGAACTTCATATTGTTTTCAACACATACTTAAGACAAATCAATCAAGAATCTTACTGAAGGTAAGAGGCTCCATGGAGGTGTAGCAACAGTACAAAATATCTGACACCACTGATATTGCAAAGATAAATATGAAAAAGCTATTGTCACACTCGTACCAATGGTGAATTAAACATCTACCTTGCACACAAAATGCTAAGTCATGCCAAGAAAGCAGAAAAGAAATGTGTTGCTTCGTGGCATACAGAAGTTTCTGCGACGCAATGCTCTTTGGATAGTTTAAAGAGTAGTCAAGAAAAAGACGACACAAAAATTTTTACTACATGCCCTTAACGCCAAAGACAGGTGCAGATACACTACTAGTGTTTGCACAAGATAGATATTTGTTTTGCTAGCGGGACGCTATCCAAGGCTTCCGGAACACACATTCTTTGTGCCAACATCAGGAGAGGCAATATCGGTAAAAACACCCGCTTTTTATTTTTGCCAACATCAGGAGAGGCAATATCGGTACAAAACATATTTGTATCCCTCTGAGCACTAAAAGCTTCAACATTGCCCGGATTTCCCGCATTATCGGGTTGTGACTCCACCGGAAGTTTGTTTGGGAAGGGAAAATTATATTGAAAATCATTTATTTCAGCGAGTGAAGAAGAACTTATTGCCTTGCAGAAGCTTAATATATTTGCCGGGTTTATCAGGCACACACCTTAACATCACTTGCAGAATTACGGTGGTCAATGTTCAAAGCCAAGCAGTCCTTGGAGAGTTACCTCCCACTAGGGGCTCCCTTATACCTGCACTTAAAAGAGCTAACTTTCAAGCACTTGTGTGGTCAAAAGATAATGAACCAAATTCGGCCATCCCTAATCCAGTTGGGCACGGCTGGTGTGTGGAAGAGGCAGTGCTACTCCTGTTATGTGTGAATAACCATGTGCCCCGGAGTCCTTTCTGAAACTGATTAAATGCTCATATGAGAAGAACCGTTGTTCACCACCATGCAAATGTTTAGCAAACAATCTGCCTTGCACAGAAATATGTAGTTGCAATGCCGACAACTCAACTTGTGAAAATTTGTATCCACCTGATTACACAGACGGAGATAGTGATGAAGCCAATTTAAAATCTTTTTATTGTATATTTGTGTGCGTATAATACTTGAATTTGTTAAAACATCATTTCTAAAGTAATGTAATGTGGAGCATATTTTTTTATAACGTAATTAAAGTAATTTTGACATAATTTATTTTTTATATACCTTTTTACCTTAAATCCAAATAGTAATCCAAATATTGGTTTTTCATGAATGCTTGCTGAGGACGCTATTTTTAACTCAAGTCTTAACAGTACCTTTCCAACAAGGTAAAAAAATTTAAAATTGGTTAGATGACGACAGAGATAAAGCAGTTTATTTAAATTGCAATGGCATCCATCTTGGATGACGTCACCAGATATAAGCAACACCTGTGAGGGTGTCACCATTACTGAACTACATAATTTTTCAGATAAAATACCCCTGGTGCTTTCCCTTTATTGACATTGCTACGGGGAGCCGTTTTTATCCATTGTGCTCCCGAATTTGTAAGAAACTTTGAGTAAATTTTCTTTACTCCCGAATTTGTAAGAAACTTTGAATAAATTTTCTTTACTAACAGGATAAAAATTCAAATTTAATATACTGTATCTTAATTTAAATACCCCAAACGTCATATCCTTTTTACAATACTCTTAAGGTAAAATTTAAGATCTACAACATATTAGTAGGGAAGATGATCATGTCCTTTCATTATGGAGCCTCAATGTTAAAATTCCCTAAAATTTCAGGTACTGAAAATGAACAACCTTATATTTATGTTGAAGATGAAAAAGTAAAGCCCATTCAGAAGTTTATAAGACCTAGCATAACTTTGCGTCGGAAAAATCAGAAGAACGATGATCCATGTAAATGTTGTGAGGAGAACAGTCACACAGAAGAAAATTGTTACAAGAAGAATAGACGGTGCTACAAATGTGGTTCGGAGACTCATTTTCTCAAAGACTGTGCTAAAGCTCAAAAACCTACTACTCCTAAAAGTCTGTAACCACCCTTTAAATTTAAAAAATAATAAACAAAACCATCAACAAACTTTATAAAAAACAGGACAATACGAATAATATCTAAGAAAGCATTAAATTTTATTTTAAAACTTCAAATGCAAAAGACTTTGATAAAGAGGAAAAATTATTAACACCCACATTAAATCTACAAGTAACACAAAAATCACAGTTAAACTATACCACAAAACTAGAAAACTTTCTTCCAGCTTCTCTACTAAGGATACCCTTTCAGTTAATCACCATGTCGTTGTACCAATTTCGGGCATGTCCGAGTCTGACTGCTACGTCGAACGTTATATTGGTTTACGACGACAAAGATAATCACAGGTTAGTGCATACCAGCACCGCTTTTAAACCTAGTAAAATATACGAACATTTATTCACTGAACATAACAAAACAACTATACCTGATATCTCACAGTCATTCAAAATTTACACTCCTTAACACTGTCAGCCCTGCAAGCGAGAAAATAGCTGAGGCTTGCCACATAAAACATCAAAACCAGAACAATTAACATAAAGTTTCAAACGTATTGTCACTTAAATTAAATATAATATGGCCTCTTGTTGATTATCAGCTTCCAGTTAAGCTTAAGCCGATTTATTTTAAAAAACCTACTAAATCGAACACAATGAACACCAACACTCATAGCGGTAAAAGATTGAACCTTTTTCTAATTAGTTGTTAGTTAGTTATTGAAAAATAATCGAATGAAATAATATTAATTATTGAAATTTTATAAATGGGAAAAGTGAAAAAAGTAATAAACATAAGATTCGTAGGGAAAAATTAATAAATTGTAAAAATCGATGAAAACTAAATCAAATAATATCTAAAAAGAATTAGGATTTGTTTTTTTTAATATTCTTAAAGTTTGTGGAAGCTCACTTATTATAATAGTTTTATTAGCGAACTACAATTGTTAGAAATTTTGTTTTTAGATTATTTTACTTAAACAGAAAGGGAAACAAATTATAATCTTGAATGGTTTTACAATAACATTTAACAGAAACTGATGCAGGAAATTTTTTCAGACGTATGGAATTATTAATTCAAATATTTTAGTACCAATAATAATAATAATAAAATAATAATATATTCAGGTTTTTAAGCAAATTTTTTTTTAATTTTCATTTTATGGGTCCAAATTTAAAAAATCCTATTTTTTTTGCGGTGGGGCCTCATATCTTTTGAAGGTCACATAGTCATTTCTGAACGGGGGTCCTCCCGGCAAATCCTTTTTTATTTCATTTCAGGGGGCTCGAGCCGTTGGTGGGACAAGAAGGGGAACGAAAGTCCCCCCCCCCGTTCATCACCTAGAGGCCGAGCAGACCCGACTCCTGATATCTATATGCAGTCTACTCTAGGGCAGTGGTCTCCAAAGTGGCGTAAGCGTACCCCAAGGGGTACGTAAAGTGATTACTGGGGGTACGCCAAAAAAAATTAAAAAATAATAAATAATTTGTGTTTTGACTATATATATATAGTATATATATTATATATATATATATATATATATATATATATATATTTATATATAATAATATATATATTTATATATATATTATATTATATTATATTATATATATATTATATTATATTATTAGCATATATTCGTATTAAGGGGTACAACTTATTAAATTATTTTTGTCTTCAGTTTCTTGATCAAAGAAGTTTGCCGACCACTGCTCTAGGTATTCGTTAGTTTTTAAATTATTAAAAACTTCCTAAAATAAATCATATGTTATAATATATTATATATATATATATATATATATATATATATATATATACTATATATATAGTATATATATATATATATATATATATATATAATATATTATATATATATATATATATATATAGTATAATATATATATATATTATATATATATATATATAATATATATATATCTATTAATATTATATAGTATATAGTATATATATAATATATATATAATATAATATATATATATATATATATATATATTATATATATATATATATATAATATATATATATTATATATATATATATAATATATATAAATATATATTATATATATTATATATATATATATACGTAATTATCCAAAATATATTTCCTTATTTAAAAAAAATATTTAATATAAATGATGTTAAATATATTTAAAATATTTCAAACTTTTGAATCATGTCGGTTACCACTTAAAAATTCATTGTTAAATCATATACTATCAAAAAAAAAAAAGAAATTGACAAAATATTCTTAACAGGTCATATAAATTTTTGAATCATGTCAGTCACCTCTTAAATTCATTGTAAGTATCATATACTAGCAATATATTGAAAAAAAAAAAAAAAAATCAAAATGACGGAGTATTAATGTTATGTATTTATGCATTTTAGTAATGTTTTATCAAATTTACCTTATACTATATTTTAGTACGGTTTATGTTCAGAAATTGCAGGCGTTATTTTTTTTTTTTTTTTTTTTTTTAAAACAATCCAGAGTTAAATAAATAATGATATAAAAGTAAATCTACATATATATATATTACATCGTAAAGGTTATGTTTTTAATATTTTTTAGAGGTGTGAGCTGCTTTAGTATTAAAGTTTCAATTTGATTTTAAAGCATTTTCACTTCAATTTTATGAAATGTAGTTCGAATTCATACAATCAATATGTATATGAAGGTTGGAAGCTGATAATCAACATGATCCATAAATATGAAAATGCTAAAATCTAAAATCTTAATTTGTAAATTTTAATTTTTTTAAATGCTGTATTATATAATTCATTCAAATTGTTAAAAATCGAAACTCTGAAGATGTCCCAGGTTTACGGAACGAAACCAGTCAGAAAGTAATAAAGTATAAATATGCCTCTTACTTTCTTTGCAAACTATTTTCTAGACTAGTATTAAGAAAAAATTAAATGAAAATCAGGAAGAAAATATTTAGGAATTGAAGTTAAAAGTTGAAACTTTGATTAATTATTATTATTATTATTATTATTAGATTATCTATTCTTAATTATTATTATTATTATTATTATTATTATTATTATTATTATATAATTATTAAAGCTATTGAAACATGGAGACTACTAATTTAATGTGAGATTTGAAGCCTTTTCCAATTCCTAAAGGTATCAACCGAGCTACATGCTTTCGTGATTTTTTAAAGACTATTTCGAGAGTAGAAAAAGAAAAAAACTCGCTTTCTGAAACTTTTAATCAATATTTCTACCGGACCAACATTCTATTGCACATCAGCAGTACGAACGAGTTCTAGACATAATAACAAATAGATGAAACAAAATAAATGCTATTTAAATTAAAAAATATAAATGAAGTAAAATTATTAAAAGTTTATAATAACTACAACATAAATCTAATTACTTAAGGATTTTAGATTTAACGTATAGATTATAAAATTATTTAATTTTGCTTACTTCAGATTTATATTATTTTAAACTAAATAACATTTATTTTGTCTTCACGACATTTAGTTAAATAGTCTAGAAGTCGTCTCTTATGATCTACGAGACGTGGCCAGGCGAGCATATTAGATTAAAAGGATTCCAGGAAAGCAGTTATTTACTTTTCTACTCTTAGAATATTATTCATTATTATTATATATATATTATTATTATTATATATTATCTATTATTAGTTATTATTATTATTATTATATTTATTATTATTATTATTAATATTATTTATATTATTATTATTATTATTATTATTATTATTATTATTATTATTAAAAGCAAGCAAGCAAGCATTAAAAGAAATTAACTTTAAAGTAGAAGCTATTCAAAAAAAAATATTAACTATACTGTTTGGAACAAGATTCCATAACATTACCGACTTAAAAATATTTTTGAATATTAAAATGTTATGGTGTAAGAAAATAAGTTGCTCTCCATGTTGTGGAGTTAAACGTGATCTCTTATCCTCAAACACGTTACCCGCTTCTGAAAAAGGCTTTTTTTTAAAAAAAAAGCTTTTCTGAAAAAGGCTTTTTAAACTTTAAAGACCCGTAGAACTTTATATAGTATATTCCTATTTTACTTAATAAATTTACTGATCCGCTTATCCAAATTTTGGCTTATAGAACTAAGAGCTCACAGTATGGATATAACAAGATGCCAGATAATTCTAGAGAGACTCCACTTGTTTTAATCAGACAAGTATTAAGAATAGAATATGTAAGGTGTAGCGGAAGTCGAAAAGTTCCGGTTCCGGCCGGAACTTTTCCAAGGTTCCTGAAAGTTCCGGTTCCGGCCGGAACCAAAAATTCTGGTTCCGGTACATCCCTAGTTTGGACATGTGGAAAGGATGAATGATAGTCGGTTAGTTAAGCGGATGTATAGTGGTGAACATACTGGGAATCGACCGCCTGGAAGAGCAAAAAAAAAAAGTGGTTTGAGTCAGTAAAGGTATCCTGAAGGAAAGGAATGTGTTTGGCAGACGCAAGACCTAAGGTGTAATAGGAATAAATAGCGGGTTTTGTGATGGGGTATGGTTGTGTGGCAGGCCCAGGGGATGTACCCCACAATGACTAGATACTACAGTGAGGTTTCGTCGCAGTCTTCTGAAGCCCTAGGATGGATATTTTTGATAGCGACTAGCTCTCACAAAGAATATGGAGGGTATAGCAGGGGTAGGGAGTTTCCTTTCGATGTACGTCACGCTCATCTACTTAACTATTCTATTATCGCGTGCATGTTAAGCCAAATCAATCAATCTACCCCGCATACATAATAGTAGAGAAGAGAAAGGAGATAAAGAAAAAAAGAAATGTGGTGGTGGTGTTGGTGGTCATGGTGGTGTTGGTGGTGATGTGGTTGGTGGTGGTGGTGTTGGTGTTGGTGGTGTTTTGGTGGTGGTGGTGGTGATGATGAATATATATATATATATATTTATATATATATAATATATATATATATATATATAATATATAAATATATATTACTATATAATATATATATATAATATATATAATATATAATATATATATATATATAATATGATGATAATATATATATATATATATATATATATATATATAATATAGGTATATATATATATATATATAACTTTTAAAATAATCTAATTGGCGCAGAGTGAGTGAGGAGTTGGTGCTTTAGAAAATGCCTAAATAATATATTTGCAACTTACCCTAGAAAAATCCAAAGAGTGGCTCCATTTTTTACTAGATGTTCAATGACGTAAAGATCCGGAATTTTATTTCCGAGGGCAGTTACAATAGCAGGGATCTTGTTATTTTTTGTATCGTTGATTTCACTTTCTGGAAAATATGAGAAATTGGAATATGTTTTATAGAAAGAAGCAAATAAATTAACTAAATTTTAAGTAACAAACTACATCATTGAATGATAACTCTTATGACTAGTCTTTTCACACTATCAACTTATTCAACTCTCTGATTGGAAACTTAACAAATTTTCATATATCTTCAAGGACTATACCAGTAAGGTTCACCGACCTGTACACACTCCCCTTTTTCTACAATTTCTTTTACTCTTACATTTTCAGATATTATATATATATATATATAAACATGAAAAATATCTACCATACATAAATAAATAATCAAAAAACATCTGAATTATTTCCCCAGAAATACATAAATAACCAAAACCTTAGAAAATATATCCCCAGACACACACAAATGATCACAAAGCATCTAAATTATTTCCCCCCAGAAATAGATAAATAGCCAAATACCTTCAATATTACCCAAGATATACATAAATGACCAAAAAACCTCGAAATAATTTTACCTTGATGCTATAATTACAAGCATCTAAATACTTCCATTTCTATTTACTACTTTTGAGGGGCGGGTCCCAGGAATACCCTGAGGCACTACGCGAGATGAGTCCTATTTGTTTCCAAGGGTTTCACTCGCATCGAGTAATTGCTGATTTAAAGGAGTTGTGTGTTTGAATGTTGTTACTCAATAATCGTGTATATGGCCACTTTGGCACGGATGACGGATTGCATCGTCGTAGGCATGCTGTCAACTGAAAGCAATATAGGTTTTTTAGCCGAATGTCCTCCACGGAAATCTGATCCAATAGCGCGAAGCACCGCCTGCCGCAGCGCCTGGAGGGTTTCTGAAGGTGGTTGCAGCTTTCGCAACCATCGTTTCAACATGTCTCACAAATGTTCAATTGGGTTCAGGTAGAGAATGTATGCTGCCCAATTCAATGTCCTGATTTGGACCATCGTTAGGTGTTCGGTGATGCATCTGGCCTTGTGTGCTCTTGCGTTGTCATGCTTTAGGGCGAATCTGTCACCGATGCAGAGAGCATATGGCACGACATACGGATCAAGAATGTCTGCGATGTACCGTGCGGCGGTTAGGGAACCGCCATCTAGGACTTGCAACTCTGCACGTCCCGTTAAAGATATGCCACCTCAGACCATGAGAGAGATCCTCCTCCAAATGGCAATGTAAGGCATATTACACTGCGCGTACCTTTCATTAGGTCCTCGATAGTCTCTGGATCGTCGATCGGATTCATCCATAAAGAGCACATTCGCCCAATCGCGACAGTCCAATGTAGGTGTTGACTGGAAAATGCTAGTCGCGCCCGTCGATGCTCCTTGGTGTGTCGTGGTCCTATAGCAGCCTCCTTGGCCGTAAATTATGTTTCGCGAAGCGTTGACGTATTGTATTTTCACTCACGGGGTCACATGTACCTCCTGCAGCTGTATTTGAAGGTGCCTTGCAGCTGTATGACGGTCTCTTACGGCCCTCATACGCTTAAAATAGTATTCAAAGCTAGTCGTGGCGCGTGGCCTGCCCTGGCCCGGCCACCATGCGTGCTCCTGGGTGTCGTGGTACCAATCCATGACCCGTGCAATGGTTGTGTGCTCTACACCAAACCGTCGACCGAGCTCACAGTACCCGTACCTATCGGCACGGAGTGTGATAATCTGTACGCACTCATCACATGTTGGTCGACGCGCAGTCCTTTCCATGGTTGTAGTGGATAAATTCACACCTTAACGGACCACGTACTCAGCATGCCCCCTCCATAACTTTACACCAATCGCTAAAGCTGGAGTTACAGGGTTTGTCACTTACCTTAATTATAGCATGGCGGACCATATAAACCACGAACATTATTACAGCGTTGTATACGGTGTCCCTGATGCTGATGATATTGCATAATAAAGTTACACACGCGTTGCTGGTCCTTTCTGTTTAACATGTTCAACAGTCATATGAAGGCCAGCTGGTATGTTAAATTTTGAAGTTTACAATATATATCTTTATATGCTATATATATTTATACAAAAATATATATAAATAAACTATATATACTACTATAGTACTATATATATATTATATATATTAGATATATAAATTCACATTAAGTTAAATGGAATAAATTTTATTTAATATGTTTTATTCAAAATCAATTTTTATCCTTTTATC